>MKEJ01061474.1:0-20944 GCA_001753735.1 Embelia ribes
TCTCTCTCAATGGAATATATGTCATTACAGTGACATGGTATGCCCAGCCAATTAAAGAGGACTTGCTTTACTTTATAGAATGGTGAATTTATGATAATTGTCAGTAAATGGACTAGATACCGATTTGAGATGTCAGACACTCAAAATCCTGAGTTATGTTGGTGGAATCCTTGTTTAGCTGAAGTTTCGTGTTTAGGCATATGGTAAAAGAAAAACCAGTTATCGTAACTGGTTCATTGGGTAGTGGCTATTGAGTGTGAATGTGGATATATTTATCCATAAAGATATTATCATATTAGTTTGCTAGATAAAAGTCAAGAATTCGAGGAAACAAATAATTTTCCGGATACCCGAACTAATAGGTAGTTGCTGTCTATTGAAGTTCTATGGTAACAACTTCCATGCATGCAATTGAATGCTTTTCTTTCAATTACATTAGCCATATAAATTATGTTGCAGCGAGTCTTCAAGATTTGGTAAGAAGGAAAAGGCTAGCAAACGATGAAGTAGCTAAAGCGCTTCAAAGTTCAAAGGTGTATTGGACTACTCGGGATTTAAGGATGTAGACATGGTCATCGAGGTGAGCTTGTAAAGCAAAATGAAACTTTAACTACTGATTGTTTTTAAAAGTTTATAAAACTTTTCTTATCTCATATTTGTACTATTCGTTACCCATTTCACTCTATGAGCTAGATAAAGCAATGGCCAATAGTGTCAACAAATACTGATTTTTGATGACTCGAGTCTTGCAAGTGTTATTATACCATGTCTTCCTTTTGCAGGCTGTTTTTTAAAATATTCCACTTAAACAATCGATATTTAGTGACATGGAGAAGATTTGCTCTCCACATTGCATTTTGGCAACAAATACATCGACAATTGACCTACACATAGTCAGAGAAAGGACTAACTCTCAAGATCCTATTTTTGGGGTGCATTTTTTCGGGTAACACTCAGTCATTCTATTTTGCTTCCAAAGATTTATAGTTAGGAGGTTTTAATGAAAAAAGTCAAATTAAAAAACAGTAACAATCCTCTTCTCATACCAAGCACACCAAAAATGTTCAAAGTTTATATACATTAAAATTAAGTTTATTATTCTCCTTCGCAGTAGCTTTTCTTTTCTGCACATGTGCATTTTTTCAGTAATGACACGAACATGTGCTTCTCGCTAGAAATGGTTTGTAACTGTTTTTCTCCTGTTCTTTCGGGACTTTTTTTGTTGTAATTGTTGATGATTTTCTTCTCCCTCGACAGTCCTGCTCATTTGATGCCACTCCTGGAGATTATAAGGACAGAGAAAACTTCAGCTCAAGTAATTCTTGATCTAATGACAGTTGGGAAAATCATTAAAAAAATTCCCGTTGTCTTCAGAAACTGTGCTGGCTTTGCTGTGAACCGAACATTTTTCCCCTACACTCAAGGTGCTCATCTCTTGGCTCACTTGGGCGTCGATGTTTTCAGAATCGACAAGCTAATAACTAATTTTGGCTTACCTATTGGTCCATTCCAGTAAGCTTCACTTCTTGTCAGTATCGTCTATATTATCATGACCATGAAACAGCTCAAGATGGATGAATTATGATTTTTGTTGATTTAAAATAATACTTATAGGCTTGAGGATTTGGGTGGATACAGTTTGGCAATGGCTGCTGAGAAACAATATATTGACACCTTTGGTGATCGCACATTCGAGTCTCCTTTGCTTAGGCTTTTTGTCAAGTACGGACGAAGTGGTAATAATGATAGAATGCACTAGTTATTTTTCGGGTGTGTTTGGAACTTCTGGAAGAGAAATAGGCTGGAGGAGAAAATGATAAACCACGTCTTTTATTTCTATAACAAAATACATCTTTTGAATTCCCTCCTTTTTTTTCCAAAAGGATATTATTTTTCCCCTCGATTTTTAATCCTGAAATTTATGTAAGCTCAAAAAAGTCTCTTTACCTCCGCCAGGAAAAAGAGTTTCCAACAATAAAATGACTGACTACTTCGTCAAATGTACCTAAAAATTATTCCTCCTGTGGAATTTTCGGGTAAAAAGAATGGAAAAGGATACTACTCGTATCAAAAGGGAAGCAAACCAAAACCAGATCCTGCAGTGCTTCCGATTATCGAAGAGTCCAGAAAGATTGCCAATATCATCCCTGGAGGAAAGGTACTTCATCAGATTCATTTTGCATTTCATAGTTTTTATTATTTTAAGACCGATCCATCTATTTCGTCCAAAACTGAATTAAAATTAAACACGTATGCCCATTTCTATTTGACAGTCTATATCTGTTACCGATCAAGAAGTGTTGGAGATGATGTTGTTTCCAGTGGTTAATGAAGCATGTCGTGTAGTTGATGGAGTAGTGATTCGAGCATCGGACCTTGATATTGCGTCTGTTCGTGGCATGAGTTTCCCTGCTTACCAGTGAGACAGTCATCAAATTTATTTCCTTTTTATGTTTTTTTTCCCCAACCATTCCATTTGATTTTGGAGGAGAAACTCTCGTTCCTTGAGACTAGAGGTTGCATATGGTTTTGTTTCTGAAAATTGTATAGTAGGTTTGCAAACAAAATCATTTCAGAATCGCGTTTGGTTTCTTAATCAATTTCTTGAGAACTATACTAAAAAGCAGTTTTAGTTTGATACATAAAGTTGTTCCTGTAGTTCCAATTCATTATACTAAAAATCACGTGAAACGATGCATTTTTTTTTCGAAGTTTCATTCTTATTTCTGAAACCAGTCAAAACAAGAAAGAGAACTGAAACTGAAAATTTCAGAAGCAGGCAGAATCTAAATTCTTTTTCACTTTGAATACATGATTCGCATACTAGTTCAGGCATTTAAAATTCTCTTTGTTTATTTTTTGTGCTAAAGAGAAATAATTACGGTAAAAGTTTCTTAGCTTAAATGGTTTGTTTGTTGACAGGGGTGGAATTGTATTTTGGGCCAATACAATCAGTCCTAAGCATATATACACAAGTCTGAAGAAGTGGTCCGAACTGTATGGCAATTTCTATAAACCCTCAAAGTTCTTGGAAGAAAGTGCTACTTCTGGCATTCCTCTGGTAAAATATGCCTATGTTTATCTAATTTTGTATTTTTAGTGTATTTAAAATTAAAGGTTACCATCATGTTACATGTTTGGTATAAGTATTTTGCTTGTCTATCTGCGAGAGTGAGACTCGTGTACTTCTGGCCTCTTTTGGTTATATTTTCATGATAAATTCTTGCATGAAATGTAGCCCACATTGTGTCAAGAATTCGACAAAATACAAATAGTTAATTTTCTATGAGAATCTCCTCATCATCTCTCTTCTCATTGAAATTGTGTTTCTGTGAAAAAAAAAATTTGATGTAACAGTTTTAGATACTCGGACACTGTGCTGGGAGCATAAATGTCATCTTAAAAAATACGAGAATGGAAAAAATTTACATTCTTATGCAGATGTAAAAACATTCATGCACATAAAAAAGTATTTCTTACGAAGTTGGACAGGTTCTGGTTGTATGACTTTATAATGGACCGATTATAAACAAATTATATTTCGAAATTCAGTCATAAGTACTATGGAAATATTTACAATTTTTTGTTTTGATCCCTCTCTATATTGAATTGTTACAATCTTATTTTTTTGCGGAGTGCACCTGCTCCAGCAGCTCCATCTTCAAAGTCATGACTGTAGCCGACAATTTCGCATTAATCATTCTAGTGATCCTCTCTTGTGTATGGTGTTGTATAGCATAGGAAAGACGCTTGCTTGTACCACTTGCGTAAAAACTTGTGTTCCACAATATGTATTTTCCCCCAATCTGTCGATTTTTGTGTTTGCAACACTTTGTTGTCAAAAATTTTAATTGGAATATAATAAAGGTTAAGACATTGAAGTTATCGCCAATAGAGAGTAGATTACGAGATCGTCAAGAGCCAACGATGAGGTCCAAGGCTTGCACATTCAAATTTTGCTGAAAACGTGTATACGTAGAACATTGTCTCTGATTCCTTAATATTACTTGGCCAAAATGCTTTTGGGATGCCTAAACTCATTTCTCGGCGCTTATTTACAACGGTGTACATGCGAACAAGGTCCTATTTACCTGAAATAGCATGAAAGCAAGCTTTCAAGGGGTCGTTTGATCGCATTTTGGTGAATATGATTTGTAGAATCTCCTAGAAAAGGAAATTCCAAAACATGATATCGCTTGTTCTAAAATTTATTAATCATTTTTCGTTACATAGCATCGGATAATATTTCTATTTCTAGTCTCTTCTTTTTGGTCGATGTGTTATGCTGGGTATATTTAACTTTTCCTAGTAAGTGTTCAGCTCTCTAGCAATCCCAGTTTTTATTCATTACCGTATCTGGAATGTACTCATCGAATACATTGAAGTGAGAACATTCGGGGTCATATCGGCACAATAACAATTTAAAAACATCGATAAAACAGTTTCAACTATGACCAATATTGTCTGAAATTAAAATAGATGCCCATTGACAAATTGAGTCCCTAAATTTTAAGAAAAGTGAATACATCTTGTCACTCTTAGAGTTTTCTCCCGGACCAAAAGATTGAAGGGCTCAAAGCAGAAGACAGTATCATTTTTTATTTTATTATATTTTGTTTTGCACATTTAAAAACCTTCCCTAGCTTTAAATATATAATAGGTGTAACTCTTCCAATCATAACCACCCTGAATACACAACTTGCAATCCGAAATATGGAAATAACTTTAATGTATTCTAAATCTAAAATTGAGAACAATTTGACCGAGGCATACATATGAAACTACCAGTAATAGATGTAAATACCAAGATTATGATTACTAGCTACAACATGTTCTAATGTAGGATCAAATAAGTGGTGAACCCAGGGGGCTTGGAACGTGTAATACAAAGACTCGAACACCTTACCATATATTTGCTCTGCTTCGTGTTATTATTGGCCGTAGAGTTGCTAGGACTCGGGCTTGATCTTATGATGTCTCCGTGCACAGTGCTATATTCTTCCATCTGCTACTCAGATCGAATCATCACTAACAAATAGTTCATCACCATAAAAATGCCGCATGCATGAGCGGATTCCTTTCCTTTCCTTTCCTGTATGTATGGGCGAGAACGAGGATATGTATGAAATTTATTGGGGTGCTGAAACTGTATAAAAAAAAATTGTACTAAAAGTTTGACCCTAAAATTATAAATAAAAATTTAACACGAAAATTTTTTATACTAAAAAATTATGAGGATACTAAATTTCTGAATTATGCATTTCTCAAATGAGAAATCTTGAATGAGAAAAGTATTACATGAATCTTTCTTTTCTTGAAATATTACAAGAGTTGCTACAATAGATTTCTCAGTAAATAAATCTACTATGGTAGATTGAAAGGGGCCACGAGCAACATGCCTCCCCTACACCCGGGATTTCTATAGCATTTATTTATAAAATTCGAAATTTTTTGAAGAATCCCACCACCCCGAGAAAAGAAAAAGAATTCCCCATGTAGATCAATAGGATCCGATCCCCCTCATGGGCCTGCCATTGCACTATTCACATTTTTCTCTAATAAAAAAAAAAGAATTTTTGTTCCCGCTAAAACTATAAGACTTTAGCTAAGATTAGGGGAGAACATACTTCTACATTTTATTATGTGGCACGATCTATTAACTGGAAGAAATTTTTTGTAAAGACTGGTGTGTGCAATTCGTAAAATATTAATTTTTATCAGAGAATCCCTTTTGGTCATTTGCAAGTGTGCTAGATCATCAATGANNTCTAGAAATTAAATGAGAAAGATTGGTGGGAATTCTCTGACACTATGTTTGCTTGTTAAATTTGTGAAGGGAAACGAAACTTCAGTAAAAAAGAAAATGAAAAAGAAAAGTAAACAGGATTCCTTTGTGTGTTTGGATGCACAAAAAGATTTGCAAGAAAAGAAAAATAATTTGAAGGGAATTTGTTTTCTTGTTTAATTGTATAGAAAAAGTAAAAGAACATATTAAAGAAAAAATTGAACATTGTGTATGCATTCCCAATCAAAAGTAAACAAAACCAAATATAAAAATATAACACCCATTATTCAATGAACCAAGTCTTAATAGTGGGCACCATAATGTATTTGTTATTTTAAGAATTATTTATGTTTCAAAGTCAAAATCCAATTCAATTCAACAACAATCAGTATTATATCATCATCATTGCTCATGTAAGATTAGAGAAAGAAATGCCCAGAATTTGAGTTGCTCTGTTTTTTAGTTCATCATTCTTTTTCTTTTCTTTTTCCTGCCATTTTTGGGAGGAAAGTCAATTTTCATTTTTGTTTACAAATTTTGCTGTTAATTTTCCTTCACTTTGTTTTCTTTTTTATTTTCTTTTCAATCAAACACAGAAAAACCAATTTCCCGGAAACTCGTTTTCTTTTCCTTTGGAGAATCAAGGGACCAATCACACCCTTAGTGTTTCTTATGTTTGAGTCGGGAATTTTTTTTTTTGTACGTGGAGATTTGAAATGTACAGACATGGGTAGGGGCTAATTACCACTGCCCACGCGGTTAAATTGTGGATTATATATTTGTATCTATCTCCTTTCTACAGATATTTACATTTTTTGTTGAGGGCCTTTCGGTATTTCACATATTGAATTGTGGATTTTGTGTTCTGTACGTGGAGATTTGGGATATGTGATTTGGGAAGGTTGACATGTTGGATTAATGCCAGTGAGCTTAATAATAACTCAGTTTTGACTTTTGAGATAACTGTATTACTGGAAGATTTAAGTTGTGAAGATTTGGGTAGGGGTTATGTGTATGAATACAATGGAATGCTATCAATACTTACAGAATAACTTCATTTAGATACCCATAAATGAATGGATGATTTAAGTTATACACGACGATGTTAATGCTATATTATATAATTGGAAATTATCAGAGATGTCTTCATCCTCGCAAACTAAATTGTGTATTTGATACCCATGAAATCGCCAAATTGACTGTATTTTAGATCCAATTTTGATATTTCTTCATGTAATTGATTGAATTTTGGTTGGGGCACATAAGTTCGTAATTTCAACTTTGTTACTATATACATGGATTTCATTGGTTTGTGGTGCTATCTATACTTGAACTTAACACACGCAAAAAGTTGTGAATTGGTTTGCTTTCTAATTATACGGTCAATTGAAATGTCAACGCTTTTGTATTTATTGGATCTAATGGTTTTGCAGATATGCTTCAGAAACCAACGTTGTGCGCTATGCCAAAATCGCAATGAAGTTAAAAGATAAGACCGTCCGTGATGTGGCACTGCGCTGTAGATGGATGCATGTAAGTATTCCAGATTATTAGCAAATATTTCTTCCTCACTTTTTTTTGTATATTTATGTCAAAAGGCCCCAGTGGTCCTAGGAGTACATAATTGAACGCTGATTGAGTATTCTAAATTTTTTAACTCAATATCATAATTCAACTTAAGATTATCATAAGGCTAGTTGGTCGGTTGTTGGGCATTATCTGGTTCTGAAAATCCGATATTCTGCTATAGGTTGCTAGTATATTTATGTAAAAATGAGGGAAAAGGGCAATGAGAAAAATTATGCTTGTTACTGCTGGCACGGTTAAACCAGTCTCTGAGAGCAAGAGCAACATGATTATACTTATTAGTTGTGTTTCAAATTCACATCCAAAATTCCATTTTATTAATTTGCCATAATGGCGTTTATGGGATACTTGATCAACTAATACCCTTTGCTCTCACAGAAGAAGGAAAATGGCAAGCGAAGGAAAGATGATCATAACTCAGCAAGGAAAAACAAGGAAAAAAAGGTCTGATCGAGTAAATTTGTTTGCAATTGCTTTGTTGTGCATGCTCTTATCTACGTCTTCTTGTGCACATGTAATATGGCATATTGGCCTTCTTTCTGAATGCTATATCTTTTCTGCTTTGATAAGCAATTTGAACTTACTTCCTGATCATTACTTCAAGATCCATTGCTTTTCGTTTTTTATATTTTACTGTTTCCTAACATTATGGTTGTCTACTCTTGAATGCATCAATCCCACCGAGAATAAAAATGGAAACAAAAAGCAGCTAGCATTTTCTTATGCAAAGTTAGTTGTCTACGGTCACACTTGCGTACATTTCTGTTATCTTCACTGTTTCTTACATTTATTCTTCCCTTTTCCTATTTACAAGTGCAGTTCGTTGTCTAAACTCGCATACATCAATAATACCAGAAAAAGAAACACATAACAAGGTAAGATGGAGGAGTTAAAAAATAAAAGAGCTATGGGAAAAAATAAATGCTTGGCTTTATTTTCTATATTTGATTAATTGCTGTGGTTGCAGTGTCCGAGTATTGGATGTTGAGAAAAATCAATTAGTTAATGGAAGGATTTTGGTGTTGGTAATCCATAAGCGGGTAGTATTTGTTGCACTTGTCCTTCTTCAAGGGATTTATAGCAGATCTCTGTTGTGATATAGAGAACCAACTTTTACGTTAATCATCTGATGACTATGTTTAATGAGTTTGTGTCTTTGTTAAGGTCAGTGACCCTTTAGGTAGGGGTGGGGATAACATGCGTCTCCCAATATGTTATACTTGCTCCAGCAAAGAGGCTACTGTAATTTCGGTAATTCATGTTGTTGACTGACTTGTCATCATGTATGTAACTATTTTCTCAAAATGATTATATTTGTCGGACTGGAGAGAAAGAAAATTAAACAAAGAAGGATAACCATAATGTCTTGGATAGGAATTTTACATGGAAGGATGAAGCTGTGGGCTTTTTGTTTAGTTGAATGCCTTTTGCTACCTCCGAAAAATTTATATATACAGATGAACTCCAAGGAGCTTATTTTCTTTTGTTTTTGATTACCTCTATGCAGGAAAAAGCTTCAGATGCCATGGCAAAGGCTATGTCTCATACATCAAACCGGTCAAATGGTCCTCCATACGCCCATGTGGTGATGCCGATGGATGTAGATGATGGTATCTCATTCAAAGGTTTGTAAGACATTCATTTATATAGTAGGCTTATGAAAGGATTGTAGACGTGTGTATACAAGTTAAAATTGAGTACTTTTAATCATGTACTTTGGCTCCTTTTACTGACGTCTCTCATGGTTGTGTTGTTTTGCAATTTGGGAAGATAGATTTTTACAGGCCTCGTGTTTTATGAATGCCAACTATATATGTGTACAATTTTAATATGTAATTTGGCTTCTTCATTTAAGTCCCTGTTATCATTTTTTTTTTCTGCTGTTTTGTCATTTGTCAAGATTGGTTTTTATTTATTTGAAGCTAGTAGTATGTAAGTTTTGTAGTGGAGTGTTAACATTATGGTAGAAATTTCAGAGCACATCAATGTACAACAAAGTGGTAAGAACTCATGCAAAAATAAATACTCATCTGGTTATCATTGATGTCAAGTCTATGCATTATTAACTAGCTACATAAAACCTCCATTTTCATAGAACCATCACAAGCGTGCCAATGTGTTTATCGCATAAATATTTGATGCTTTTAGTATATTGCTGGTTCTTTATCATGTAATGGTAGGTGATGTTATACCTCTCATTTTTGTTTCAGTTTTACTCCATGTAATGAGACAAATTTTGTGCCTTTCTCTCTTTCTTTATAAGAAAGAGGAAACTTATGCAAGGGTTAATATTCTCATCTGGTTATCACTGATTTCAGGTTTACTTGTTACTAACTAGCTTTGATGAACCTCCTTTCCATAGAACCATCACAAGCATGCCTATGTTTTTTATCACATAAATATTTGATGCTATTAGTATCTTGTATGTACTGACACGCAGTGGTTGGTGATTCTCTTGTTATACGCTCATTTTTGTTTTCTACAAACTTAAATTATAAACAAATCGGTTTCCAATACTGCAAAACGTAAATATGAGGTTTTAACCACTAAATTGAAGAGAAATGCGAATATGAGGAAAGCTACCTAAATTATATTTGTGGCCAAGAAGCATCTGATTGGTGTGACCACAGCTATCATAGAATAACGCAACTAGAACAATTAAATAGGTTACAAATAGGTTAAATTTCTGATTATAGAATGCAAAGTAAGCTTTTCCTTCATTAGAGCATTCACATTATTTTAGGTAGGTATATTAGCTAAAATAGCTGAAAACACCATTTTTTCTATTTCACCCATTCACTTTTCATCCATCACATGCATTGGATTAGCTATTTTACCTAAAGGCTATAATCTGAATTCTTTTTTTATACTTCGTTACTCCATTTTTTTAATTTAAATATATTTAAGACTAATATTGATAACCAAATGTTATCTTTCGAACAAATTTTATATAAAATTATTAAATTTATATTTCAATATGAATTTCTTATTGACGTATATTTTGTTAGCTTTAACACTGCATATAGAATGCAAAAATATGTTGGACAAAGTTTTAAGTTATATTCTTTTGAAAAAATAAAGAAGAGAAAGAAAATAATGTAGAGAGAGAGAGAAAAGAGAGAGGGAACGGAGGGAGAAGAGAGAGAAAGTCCGTTACCATGCTACGGTGAATGAGTATTTTTTCCAAAACACTCTAGCAATTGTAGAAATAGCCAAGATTGTACATAATCTGGTTTATGCATTTTTTTTTTTTTTTTGTAATTTTGTTAGCTAAAATAGCTAGAAATAGGCATTTAGCCAAACTGCTGCGAATGCCCGTAGGTTCAGATTTTAGAGTTCGACAAAGCACTTCATGTTTGTCTTGTGAAGTAAATGGAGGCCCTGCTTATTTTTGAATAGGGTTCTTGTTACATGTAGTCGTCGTATTCTTATGAAGCTTTTGTTTTGTGCATTTTCCTGTACATTTGAGTTACAGGAATGCCTCTGTTACATTTTGGTACCACTACTGGAAAATAAAACAGAAATGAGAACGTAATAAACTACTTATTGAAACATGTTTTCCCCTATTCCAAATCTTTCAAGTACTGTATGGTGAATTTATTACTTCCAAACCTTATTATCTAAAATAATCACATAAATAACATTTCAATTAGAAAAGAACATTGTTATCAAAAGTGAATTTTTAAGACTTTTTATTGTTGAGGCAAAGATGAGAAATAGCTGCTAGCTCTTTTATTGTAGATAATAGATTCTTTTTTCTTTGTTGAACTTGTATATATATATAGCCTGAAAGCGTGTTCTATTGTTGGTTTGTAGCCATTGGTGGCGTTAAAGGACAGCTTCTTGAACAGAATGCACAAGCCTTGGATCAAATTTCAGCCAATTTTCAAGCTTTTAAGGTACAAGCAGTAATTTTTTAAAGCTTCCAAATGAATTAATAATCAGTATATTTCCGTATTCCGCACCTGCCAATTTCCCTGTTTGGATATCAGTATGAGCTGTTATTTTGTGATTCATGTGTCGTGTCGTGTCGTGTCTCTTTTTAGTTGATAAATGGAGGATTGCAGATACTTAAATTTGCAGTCTGGATGAGGATATGTTTTCACCCTCACAATTTTAATAGAATCAATTTCTCAAGCATGCCGATGAATTTTTGCAGCTGTTTAATATGCTTTACATAGCAGTGGAAGTGGTCGTTCTTTTCATAAGCAATTAGGTATCTTGAATTTCAGATTATCAATCAAAAAAGAAAAAGGGTATCTTGGGTTTCAATTTGTAAGATGTGATCTTTTGAAAGTGTTTTTCATACCGTTTTGGGCAATGGAATTACACATGAAGAAGAGATTGAGGTTGTTGCCTCGCAAAAGTAGAGCTTTAATAAAAAAGGCACCCTTGTGTAATTACGGATACCTGTTTGTAATGTCTTTTTTTATTGGCAATTACTTTACTAACTTATCTCACTCTGTCTCCTATTTTTGAGTTATGAGCTTGATAAGATGGGTATGTGGTGAAACCAACATAAGTAGCATCACAAATGATCTTGGTTGGCTATTAACTGAGGTAATTCAATGAAGCATGATATGGACATGAATAATGGGCTTCAACAGCTGCACTAGGTAGGAAAAGTGTAATATCTGCAGTAAGTTAAGGCAGAGGCATGTGGAAGGCCGAAACAGAATTGGACAAATTTTCTTTGTGAGGAGTGACATTGTTCATATACTTTGTAATTTGAGGTAGTGAATGGCATGAAACAGTCATGTAGCCAAGATCAGTCAGCTGGACAATGATTGTCTAAGGAATGCACTCTTTCTGTTTTTCAATTTTATGTTCTGCAAAGAATCAGTTAATTGTCATGTAAGTATGATGTCTACTTAGCGGAAGCCCTTTAGTAATGATTTGGCCCTTGAAACATGTTCTGATCCTAGTAAAGCATATCTTGATTTTTAGTCGGAGATGTTTATTGATTGTTCTTATGAATTTTGGAGGTATCAAACCTAATGGGGTATTATGAATCACCTATTGATTGTGCTTATTCTTTCAGGTACACGAAAACCTCAGTCTCTTTTGCCAAGCTCGTAGCAACATACTCACAATTTTAAATGAGTACGTCTGATGATCTATATGCTCATGCCAGTTCTATCAGTAACATCTTCACATTCATTTCTAGTCTTCATTTTACTTTGCTGGAAGAACATGTCTAATGCTATGTTTGAAGCAAGGATTTGCATAGGAAAAAGTAACGGAATGGAAAATCTCCTTCTCAAGAAATCATTTTCCTAACGAAAATCCTTGTACCTCACGTAGCGTATATGTATCATGTGATCTGATCTCATGTTATGTCTTTCTACATCTTAAAAGTTGAAAGTTTGGGGTTACAAGTTATCGTTATGCTGATTAATTCAATTTCGCAGCATGAATGACATGCCAGAGATAATGAAGCAGATGCCGCCTCTCCCAGTTAAGTTGGACGAAGAACTCGCCAATTCCGTTCTTGGCCAGTCATCTTTGCATAATACTTCATGATCACATCCTCATGATTTGCTCGAGCTGGATTTTCGACGTTATAAATTGAAGCAGAATAAACTGGTTCATTAGGTTCATATCCTTTTCGGGGGTTGAAGTGTAGATTGAAGTGTTTTTCCTAGACGTAATCGAGCTTTGTTTAGCACTTACTGCTTTTTTTTCACCCTGTTTTTCATTTTTTCAGTTAAGTCTGAAATTATGTAGTTGTGCAGGCCTTATTATTTTTGTAAATAGTTCGAAGTGTAGGGAAGAGTCTAATCAGGGGTTGTTTAAATTAACAAAATACAATAAAAAACGATTAGTTTTTACATTTTCCGGAGCCCTTGTTTGCATTGAACACTATGCATTTGACAGATGAAGAAAGTGTGGCAAAACCACAAAGATGGTTGTTGTATGAATGAGCACAAAGGGATAGAACATTCTAGCCATTGAAAATGTTGAATATGGACTACAGTTTTTTGATCCAAAGTGGCTTTGTATTATTGGATCATATGCACAATTGTAGTACTGGGTTGTGTGAAATGTGAATGGCATGTTAGAATTATGAGGTCTTTAGCTTAGTTTGGGAAATTTGGTGTTTTTGAAAATCCGGTCCTTCACGCTGTATTTTAAAATTGATTCTAAAAGAGGGTATAATCCTAATGTTTGTTATAAATAAATTTTAAAAATTGTTTTGATAAGTTATGTAATATTTAGTAAAGTGGTTTTTTTTTATTATAAACAAATGAAAGTAGGTATGCATGAGAATGTAAGAAATATAATTGAGTTTATTATGCTAATTAATAAAAAAAAAAAAACAAAGGCAATTTTTCAAATCATTCTTAAGGCTGTTTCTAAAAGTACACTTAAAAAAATAGAAGCATATTATGAAATCATGTATTTTAGAGTTTCCGTAACACATCATGCTATATAAGTTTCAAGAAGAAAGAGAAAAAGTATTTAATAAAAAGTAATTCCAAATTGATCCTTATAATTATAATTTTATTAGCATTTTATGAAAATTCATTTATTAGAAATAATAATATTCACAAAAAATATTATATAATTGGAGAGATTATCACCAAGAATTCAAAGCGTTCAAATATACGTTGCTAACATTGTTCATGATCTGTAATTATCTATTAGTTATTGTATCACATGTACCAAGATTTTCATGATAAAAAAATCATTTAATGCCTTAACAAATATGGAAAAACAATAAACACACTTTTATTATGAATTTAATGCCAGCCCTTGAATTTAAACAACAAATTTAGCAACAATATTTTTATGATTTTACAGTGGAAGGAAGGCAGTTAAAGTTTGATTAATCACTTGCACTACAGAATTAATTGTTAGTCTCTGCTGACCAGGTTTTACTATGGGGAAATATTTATTTGTTATCCCAAGCGAGTAGAAAATTGGACTTACTGTGAGGTTTTGTTAATAGGTAAATAATTTTTATTATTATGAAAAGTTATATACGTTATGCTTAAAACTTTTAATTTATTCAGAAGTTGATCAGCCAATTTAGTACACTTTTAAAGCCAAAAAATAGAAAATTCTCAACTAAACAAACCCAGAATATGCAATTAATTCATAACACAGTTCGAATAAAAACAAAAAAAATAACACGTCCACTTCAACCATCATTGCAATAATATGAAAAGGAACGACATGGTAAAAGAAAGCTAACCAATATTAGTTAATTATTAAAAAACTCAAAACAATGCAGCCGTATGCATTGATTTCAGGTTTTTCAACAAGCAACTTAAGATTCACAGCAGTATTTATGTATAAGTTGAGCTAAACATAATGAAACTACAATACATTAACATATTTCAAATGACTAGGTTGGAAAACAACAGTACATTAATATATTTAAAGCGATCGGATCTGGAAATAATATTATTAAAAATATAAAATTCACTTATTGTAATTTAATTATTGTGGCTTCAACTGATAAGATCACAATATTTATTGACGTGGTAGCAATCCAAAAAGAGATATATAATAGTTGAAAGTAGAAATTTCAAGACAATACTATCATATTAAATAAAATAAAAAAATATTAGCAGCTTATTAGTCAATATAGAGAAGTATATATGCAAAAAAATTACTACATACATATAGTAAAATCTAATCCGATTTTAAATACTAATAATTTAGTTTCTATCTATTATCTATTATCGGTATAAATATTTTTTACATCGTTTATTTTGAGTTAGCAATAGATATCTATTTACTCACGTTAAAAAAAATAACATATACGCATCATAATCCATCCAAATTACGTTAAAAATTTTTTGGTACATAAAATTACATTTAAGAAGTGATGATGACATGGCAAGATTAAATTTCATTTAGTGCTCTCTCCCTCCCTCCATCCCTCCCTCCACCTCTCTCTCTCTCTCTCTCTCTCTCCCTCTCTCTCTCTCTGAGACACGGAGGAAGGCAGTCTCCTCCATCTGGCCTGAGAGATTTTCCTTTTCACGGATTACATGCGCGGCCGTTACAACCCCCGATTTATATATATATATATATATATATATATCTGTATATCTATTTGTAACCAAAGATTTATTGGACCTCACTTCTTGTTCTTTCTTGTTACTGAGTAGAGAGTGCAGCCTTTTCTAGAGAGAGGGAGATGGCGGCAGGGGGTTCGCCGGAGGTGTTGCCGGAGGAGGAGAAGTGGATCATTATTGATCTCTCGGCGGCTTCCGAGGCTCAGGCCAAAGCAGGCGATACCTTCTTTCTCATCACTCGGAGGTATTCATACATACATACATGCATACATGTTTGTAGTCAATTCCGTGTATCCGAGGAGATCTATGTGCAGATTTGTTGTGATAAATGAATTGGTACATTGTTTTTTGTGAAGCTTTTGAGTGTTTTTCCCCCCAGTTTTTTAGTTAAGAGTTGTGGGTAGAGTTTGGTTTATCTGAATTAAGGAGGAAAATTTTGGGTAGTTTTTTTTTATGAAGCTTTTTGAGTGTGTTGTTTTTAGTTTTTAAATCAAAGGTGGGTGTAGCGTTTTGGTTGTTGATTACTAGGGTTTTATGTGAATTAAGGAATAAGTTCTGGGTAATTTTTTTTTATGAAGCTTTTTGTGTGTGTGTTGTTTCTAGTTTTTATAATCTGAGGTGTGGGTAGTGTTTGATTGTTGATTACTAGGGCTTTTATCTTATTTGTGTTGGAGCAGGATGGATCTTTAGTAAGTTGATACTTAACCATGTGTGTTAGGATATTATTCAGTTTTACAAGTTATCAAACTCTTGTGATTGATTCCAAAACATAGAATTGAGGTGCAAAGCTTTCTTTTAAAGTTTTCAAGTCATTGTGAAGATAAACAAGCTCTCTGTTAAAGCATGTCTTCTTCAGCTTTGGGAAGCGGTTGGGGATTGGTTTTGATGATGATACATAAATCCATTGTATTGCCGATATGATAAAGTCATTTTGATCAGATTTGTCTTTGTATGGCTGTTTTATGTGGCCTATCGTTTACTTGCCACATGTTGGAAGGTTTATTGTTGAAGGTTTCAGTTTCTTTCTGATGGTTGATTTTAGGTGGTGGCAAGAGTGGGTGCTGTATGTGGGTCAAGATCAGGACGACGACGGATCCCCTTCTGACCAGCATGATTCAGTTCGTTTGAACAATATAAAGAGGCCATCTCCAATTGACAATTCTGATTTGATTTCTGGAGCTGCTTCAGAGGACTCCACAACAGGTGTCCAGCTCCGGGATATTTTAGTGGAAGGAACTGATTATATATTGCTTCCACAAGAAGTTTGGGATCAGTTATATGCCTGGTAAGTTGGAGAAGGTGCATTACTAATATATGTCATTGAATTTGCTTTTCTTTACTATTTCTAGTTTTCTGGTTCCAATCATTAGAGAGTTGCTCTGCACCATCTGAGTGATGTATGTGTTATGGATAACTTCGTGTATGTTACATTATCCATTGCTTGATATTTGGGAATGTTGTCAGTATGCTTGTGCTGAGTGTCCTTGCTATTTTTTGGTGTTGGAATAATTACAAAAAAATACGTCGACTGTCTTGAAAACAAAAAATGGTGCTTCATATTATTCTTGTTCCTACGTCCTTTTTACAAATAGGGCCGTTAAGTATTCCAATCTATTGCTCTATCTTGTTCCATATTAATAACTTTTTACATTGATTCCGGGAGGGGTGCATGCTAAAGTAATCTCTCCTCGGTGTGTTATACGTTAGTCATGATTTACTGTTATTTTAACCTGACTCATGAAATGTGTTTCATTTTCTGAAAAATGACTCCAGCTGGTTATGGTTAGAATGCTTTCCCACTGATATCAACAATGGGCATCAATCTCTAGTCTGTACCTGCTAAAGTAGTCTTGCCTTGATGTCTAATGCCTTCTGTATTATTTCTTGGTAATCTAGAACTGTAAATCTCTTTATAACAATGACACCAACTATGATAATTAGGACACTTTCGTACCGAATGACCATTAATGTTGGCATCTGTCCATTAGAATCAGAACGTTAGCATTAGTTTATTTACTGTCGAAGGTTGATAATAAAATGTATATATAACGTGTATATATTTATATTAGCTGAATATAAATTAAGTGGCTTTGTGGGTGTTAATCTGAATTTAGGTCAAATTCGCAGTATCTGATAATCAGCTTACACATAATTAGGAAGTTTCAATTGGTTAATTTAGGTGATACTATTCAAGAGTTCCTGGCACATGTGCTTTATGTTTCCTTCCTGTCTGGGAAAGTTTTGATGGGGTATGTATTGGAGTTTGATGATGTCTTTGATTGCAGTTACACTAATTGTGATGATTTTTAAATGTCGAGGATAAGTATTTCTCTGGTTCAGGTACGGAGGGGGTCCCACATTGGCACGAAAGGTCATTAGTTCTGGTCAGTCAGAGTTGTCCGTGGAAGTGTATCCCCTCAGGCTTCATTTGCATCTGATGCCCAAAAATGAAGACTCTACCATAAGAATAAGCAAACGGGTATGTAGTTCAATACTCTGCTGCAAATATTTATTTTCTTCTTTTTTTCACCATTCAATGTATCCAAGTATGGGGACGAATCAATGATTATCTGAAAAACGATTTGTTATGACAGGAAACTGTTGGAGCTCTTCATCAAAGGGCTTGTGAGATTTTCTATCTTACTTCAGAGCAAGTTAGTAACTTATTTATTTGCTCAATTGTGCTTATATATATTCATACCTAATTTTTTTAAGGCCATCTTCCTCATTTATTCACCAAGCAATTTGCTTCACTGCTGCAGGTATCAATTTGGGACTATTATGGAAAGCAAAAACATGCTTTGATGAATGACATGCGCAAAACACTTGAGGATGCGAACATACAAATGGATCAGGATGTGGGTATCTTATTTTCTGACACTTTTATTAGTATTTATGCTGATCAGGATAGTTTTCTATGTCAACTTTTTATTATGAGTATCATCTGTTAATGTTTTAAGATTACTGCTTGAGAATTAGGCTTAATTTTCTTGCTGTTGTCTTTAAATTAAAATTTATCTGCTGTTTGCACTTCCCTTTTGGTGTTAAAAATTGTGTTTTGTGTTTCAAAGCTTCTACCCTGTCAGACATGAATCTCACAGTTTTATTTATTTGTTTTGTGCTTCTTAACCAGTCACTTGGTGTAATTGATAAATTTTACACTTTTCCCATTTGTCTCTCCTTCTGGATCCTAATCTTTGGAAACTGACGTGTTTTGCATTGAATTTTGGGTCGAATTTTAAGTATTTCACATGTGAAGATTTATCTCGTTGTCTTGTTGGTGAGATTATTTCCTTGTACATACTATGCCTTAGGAGAACTCATCCCTAAACACTAGCTATTGAGGGGAGGAACCAACTTATATAAACAACACACCAATGGCTCATTATTGTATATATGGGATAATCACATCATTGTTCCAAAGTTTTTCTAATGCGTACCTGAAACAGATATTGGTGGAAGTCGCGGGGAGCATCCAGGAAAATGGACGTACAGACAAGGAGACAACCTCGGTTGTTGTTAGGCCTCCTAAGTCCAGCTTTTCTCTTGGTGGAGGTTTATCTACCAGCAAAGTTTTGTCGAGAAACAGCAATTCAGGCTCATCACAATTTCAGAGCTCAATATCCCATGGCCGAGAATCAGACAGCGCTTATGGGAGCAGTGGCGTGACCACAAGAGGATCTTCTGGTGGACTGACTGGATTAGCAAATCTTGGAAACACTTGCTTTATGAATAGCGCAATCCAGTGCCTCGTTCATACATCAGAGTTTGCTAGATATTTTCGTGATGATTATCATAAGGAAATTAATAGGCAGAACCCTTTGGGCATGGTGGTGAGTCTTAGACTTCATTGTGGATTGAAAAGGATATATTTGTTTCTTCACAGGAAGTTGTTTTTTTGAAAAATAGGTTGAAAATGGGTTCAAACTTCTACCTACCAACTGCATCTAGTTTCACTTTAATTTAAATGATTTGAAGTTGTGTTCCGTGCAGGGTGAGCTAGCTCTAGCATTTGGTGAGTTACTGCGGAAATTGTGGGCACCTGGCCGAAATCCAGTTGCTCCTCGTCCGTTTAAAGCTAAGCTTGCAAAATTTGCACCACAATTTAGTGGATACAATCAGCATGATTCTCAGGTTTATTTCTTCAAATTAAATCCTTGAATTAAGGATGATCTGTGTCAGCTGCAATTTTAGCTAAGTAGTCTATCTTCTATCCAGGAACTCCTTGCATTTCTCCTGGATGGACTTCATGAAGATTTGAATCGTGTCAAACATAGACCTAACATAAAATCGAGAGATGCAGATGGTAGATCTGATGAAGAGGTTGCTGACGAGTATTGGGCAAATCATGTTGCTCGTAATGATTCCATAATTGTGGATGTATGCCAAGTAAGCATAGCCTAGGCATTATAATGATTTCATTTGAGATATTCATGGCTTTTGCCTTTTGCACATCAAACTTCTAGCTTCTGTCCTTGACTCAGTTGAGATACCTAAAACTTCTTGATGGCTTTTCCTTTGCAACTAGTTGCTCTAAGTATTTTTGTGAGCTGATTTTTCCAAACAATTTTTGTTGTTGCTATTGTCAGCCCTCTATGAATTACTTTTAGATGTTCCTGCATTTTTTATAATTCGTTGTCGTTATTCTTTTTAACTTTACTTGATTTGCAAATTTAGTATATACTAGATACTTAGTTGTGCTCGAGTTAGTTTGCCATATTGGTTATTAGGTGCCTCATATATCAGTAAAGAGAATCTCTAAACTTAATAAAGTTTGCAGCCTCTTCTTTCTTTGAGTTATCTTTTTGTCTCTTATATTTCTTAGTTTTAAAGATAAAGAGTTTATGCTCCTTGACACATTAAACATATAAAAGTGAAGATATATCACAGGCCTGCAACCTTTCATTGTTATTGCCTGCTATTTTCTGTGTTTTTAGCATGTTTCATGAAGTGATATCTGCTACTTGAGCTAGAAAGCTGGTTTGAAATTCTATGACACAAGAAATCTAGTAGATCCGTAATCCCTCAGTTTATTTACTTTGACATTAAACTCGAACAAGGTAGTCAAATTGATATGGTCAGTCTTAAAAGTCTTTTACTGCTAATAAGAATCAGAATCACAATATGGCTTGGGCTAGCTAGTAGGAAATATTTCATTTTTAAGTCCTTGGTCAATACTTTAAGTACGGGCAAGCTATCTATTTGCTTCATTCCTGTGAACTATAGAGTTATATTAGGGCCCTTGGCAACTTTATCTGCTGCCTAGGCCCCCATTTTTTAGTGAATTATGGGGGCCTTGGCAGTTCTTGGATGATGATGATGATTATAGGGACCCGAATCTGAAAATTATTAATTATATATTTCTTAAGTATATCTTTTAAAGTTATCTTTCTAACTATAAACATGTATCAGAGTGAAAAGGCCCCATATTTATTGGGTGCTATTAAGAGTATTTAAGTAATATCATTTTAAAAAGTTTGTACCATAAAGCATTATTTTATTTTTCTTTTCTTTTCTTTTCTTTTCTCTTTTTTTTTTTTTT
>MKEJ01061486.1:0-12725 GCA_001753735.1 Embelia ribes
TCGGTCATATTCTTCTCCAATTGGATCAATACGAGGGTTGCTCACTGGTATTGATTGCTCGGGTTGTCTGAAAGGAGGAGTTATGTAAGTGCCATATCTGGAAGGCTTGTACTCCGACTTGTGTTGGAAATTTTTAGGCGGTAGAGCCTCATTTTCCATGACATGTTGAGGTGATTCTTCCACCACGGATTATATGCTTGCGAAAAAGGGTTGCCTTTTCCTTGACCTTGAGTGGACTGCTATTGGACGTATTGGGAGGATTGGATTTTTCCATAATACGTATGTTTGAGTAGCGACAATATGCACGGGTAAATCATCTTTCTCTGCTCCGACAATTTATGGGTTATATGTGTTGCTACTTTTTCTATTTTCTATTACTTTTTATTTGTTTTGTAGATATGTTATTTTGATCCTTGATTTGGTATAGATAATTACGCCTACAAGCTGTTTGATGAATTTTCTGGATGATAAATTTCTTTTAAAGTTAGGCTTGACATAGATAATAGCGCATATAAGTTGTTCAATAAATTTTCTAAATGAGAAATCTCTTTTAAAATTAGGCTTTATCATAGATAGTAATGTCTACAAGTTGTTTGATAAATTTCTGAATGAGGAATCCCTTTTAAAGTTAGGGTTCTTAAGAATAGCCTCTGCATACTAAGTACTCGATCAATTTTTTAATATGATAATTCAAATTTGAAGCAACGAATAGTGATATTCATTGTGTACTTGTATAATATTTTAATTAATTTAACAATCCATAAATCAAGCTTACGTATTTAAAGAAAGCCTCTGCACACTAAGTACTCGATCAATTTTTTAATATGATAATTCAATTTTGAAGCAACGAATAGTGATATTCATTGCGTACATGTATAATATTTTAATTAATTTAACAATTCATAAATCAAGCTTACGTATTTAAAGAAATATTTAGGGCATATTTTTTTAAGTTTGAAACATATATTGATGAATAGTGGCTTAAATAAATAGGGGGTATTACATTCTATCATGTTACCCTATTATATAGAGAATTTGTAAGGTATAAATTACAGTATTATTTAAACTTATAATCTACTTTGAGACAAATTTTCAAATAATAAATTAAGAAGTAATCTCATGATGTAGGAATTTATGAAACTTGTACAACTTTGATCCGTTGATGCATATAATGGATTTATAAGCATAAATTGTTTGTAATTGTTTTGGAAGAGATTTGCAAATTGTTATTCTCCAGCTAAGCCTTGCTCACGTTCTCTCTAATATTTTTTGTTTTAGTAGAGTACATTGTTCACAACTGTTTTGGAAGTGATTTACAAATTGCTCATCTTCAATTAAGCCTTACTCATATTTTCTTTAGTGAAGTATCCTATTCACACATATTGGGAGGAGTAATAATTCTCTGTTGCATCAACTAATTTTAGGTTGTAACCGACTAGGATTTTGTCGAACAAATTTGTCTTTTGCACATTTCTAGCTTGCAAATAGGTTGATAACCATTTTACTTGTTCTGAGTTGAATTGTTTGAAAAGACATGATTTTTATTGTGGGAATCTTAAGCCATGGCAAGTTTTGGAAAATTCTCTAAATTGTTTTAGAAAAAATTTGGCCGATTCTATTATAGTCTTAGAATAAGAATAAAGTTACAAAACTACAAGCAAACACCAATTTATTTTGTCCAAAAAGGACTTGCTATTTAATAAAAAACATAAATTAGTTGCTATTATTGATTTTCTTTTTCTATTAATAGATAAAGGTATGTTGATTCATAAAGCAATTATTTTGATCTTATCATAATACTATGTAATGCAGTTTTCTTTATTCTATTACCATTTATCATTTCTTTTATGATGTATTCTAGGCTGCTATAAAAAGTTACAAAAAGGCACCAGAAAATGAACACACACCTAAATTCCATGAGCAAAGTATTAACTGATGTGTTTGGATTTGATACGCATGGTCGTGTTCATGCTTTTGATTTGGGTCCTTGCTCAACTGAAGTGTTTTGGAAAGAAAAATCTTCAATCTCGCAAGCAATATGAGCACGGCATGGAAAGGTTACGCACACATGTAATAGATGAGGAGAGAGAAGAAGTGAGGAAAGAGTTCACCGACAAATTTGTACATATAGGGAGTAAATATGCAAGATTAAAGGCCCAGTTCGGCAATATGGGCTACCCAATCCCAAAATCTTTTCAAGTTCAATTGGTACTTGTGCAGGTAATTTCATCATTGTTTATTCACAACATAGAATTTATTTCAACAGTTGTGTATGCTTCCTGCAACAATTAAACCTAAACCTAAGTTCCATGCCGGCAGTGGAAGTTCTCTTTTGTTTGCAAATAAATTTGATTATGGGATATATATGTTGCAGGAAATGTTAGATCCTAATAGTTCTCACCATCAATCTAAAGATCCGAATGAACCCCTATTTGAGGCAAGTTAATTGCAAAAAAAAAAAAAATAATAATTAAAGTTTATATTATATTATATTTGAACTTTTAGTATTAAGTATTTTTCTTTGTTCCACTTATATTACTTTAAATATTGGAATGGTTGTTCGCCTTTCTAATTTTAGACTGTCAAATAAAGTTGTTACAGCAGGAGCTATAATCTTAAAGATCCTTGCAAAGAAGTAGATGGAGTCCCATTAGGACATGGATTTTGGGAAGTATACATAGACAAGGCTATACTACCATGAGAAAATCTATTGATATGTCGTCGAAACGTCAACATAATAGGACAAACTGCTAAGAAAAACGTGTATTGGTGTAACACTGATGTAAGCAAATTAAATTTTATGTATTTCGTTTGACTGGTTGGAACATGAGTTTCATCGTGTATTGTCACTTATACATGCATTTTTATTTTATTTTATTGTAGATCAAGAGCAAGTAGATGGATTGAAAGCAAAATTCTTCTCGACATTGACAATATACATGGTACTTTTGTCCTTGGAAGTATATCTATATGGATTTTTCCAAAACTTTTAGATATTGTTGGTGTAAGATTTGTTTTAGTCTTAACTTGGTAGCAAAATTACTTTTCTTTCCCCTTTCGTTAGATTTATTACTCTATTGCAGTTTGTTAGATTTGAATATATGTTTGATATATGATAGTTTTTTGTGAATAGATTATGTTGCAAATATTATTTTGGTATTTAATTTACTACTTTATGTGATAAATTAAGTTTTATACATGATTGAATGTTCCTTTTAATGTTGATATGTGTGAATTTTGAAATGATATTATTATTTTACTTGTCGTAGTATTAAATACATGTAAATTGAGGCAGTGTTAAATGCATGCAAATTGTAGAAATTTCTTATTATTCAAAGCAGTTTATGAACTATTTAAAGACGGACAAACCTCCCCAAAAACATAAATTGGTGGTTGTTTACAAATTACCGTAGCAAAAAAGTATATTCACATCATACCTTTTAGAGGCGATTTAGAATCGCCTCTAGAACTACCTGGTGTCTTTAGAGACGGTTTCAAACTTTCTTTTTATCTTTTGCGATGCCTGCTTAGAATGCCGTCTTGTATCTAGTCCCGAAACCACCTCAAAAATGTATTAAAGGAGATTTTTGTTATTTTTGACGTGATTTTCTATCGCCTCTAATACTCAAAACCGGATGAAATCAACAACATTGTCGAACACTCATCCAACATTATTATGCATCGCTTGATTACGTGAATTATATTAATAATGTCATTGTCGCCCATTTTCAACGGACAGGTGAGTAGTTGCTAATGAAATTTATCAATTCGATAAATATATGGACAATTTTTTTGAGGCGTACCTTAATTTAAACACTCAATCATTTATATATGGTAAATAAATTATTTTATTTTATAATTTTCAATCCATTAAATAATAGGATATATATATTTTTTATTGAGTGGCTTTTGTTTTAATTTTTATGGATACTCTATTTTTCTGTTATTTGGGTCTTGGAACTCTCTATGTCCATCCCATGAAGATGTGCAACTCATATGTAACACTTTTTTTCCTCGTTACTATGTAAAATTATAAAACATTATGTCATTATCTGATTAATTAAAATATTTCCTTATGCCCTATAATTTCGATTTGGTGTCAATGTTCTCAACAATATATACGTATATAAATGTAGTAAGAATATCATCGATTAAAGTTTTGCCTAAATAATATACTTTATATCACATTTCAAAGTTTTTGTCTAAAACAAAGATTACGAAATTTTAAGTAAGAATTTTATTTATTTATTCATTTTTATATTTTTTTCAAAGTTACAAGAATTTTATTTCCCTCAACCTATGGCAATAGTGTTTTATATATGCTAATGGTTTTGGATTAATAAAAAAATGTTCATATATTGCAAACCCAACATTCAAGTATTGATTTAAAAATATAAATTTATACCCAAGATAGCAGAAATTTCACTGTTTAAATTATTTGTTCGGTAATCTAGTTTATTTCTGATTTAAAAAAAAAATAGATGCATCCATCTTAAAACTTGTAACTTATTTAAGGCATAAAAGTTAATAAGCTCAGCTTATAAGATAAGCAACTAAACGCTGTCTAATTTTTAAGTAAAAAATTTAATAAGTTAAAACTTATAAGATAAAACAAAATAAAACCGTATTAGAACCTGGTAAGGTTTAATATACCGATTTGTGTTAAAACAAATTCTTTGACCATATTTAGTGTTTGTTCAATTACAATTTATAGATAAATAAATCTATTTATTTTTATTTTAAAAAAAATAGATATATTCAGTTTATTTAAATTAAAATAATAAATAAGTTAAATTCAGAAAATACCATTTAGATAATATATTATTTAATTTTCAAATAAAAAATTAAAAAATTTCAATTGATAAGGTGAAGCCAAATAAGTTTGACTCAAGTACATCAACTACAGCAAATCGACCTTTCACAAGGAAAAGACACAAAAATATCTCTCAGCATAATTCCTATTGGGACAAATTATTTATTTATGCTGATAAATAATTTTGTGGCTAAGAGATTAAGTTAAAATATCTACACCTCTTAATTAAAATTAAAAAACAAAAAGACATGACAGAGAAGCTTGTTGTGGATGAGAGGATAAGACCTTTGTGCTTTTTCGCCACGTCATCAGCCAATAGCTACCCAAGGATATGACACGTGTCTCACAAGTTTTGTGGCTTGTGATTTTTTTTTTTTTACAGAATTATTAAATTTAAAATTTTTAATGTAATTATTTTTAGATAACAATTTTGAAGTAATTTATCCTCAATTTATAGTAATTTGTCCTGAAAAATCATATTAAATTCGGTATGTTACCCCTGTTCACAAATAATAGATGCAGTCAAAGTAGCACATAATATTTTACAAAATAAAAAATAAAATTTGAAAGTTTGAATTAATTACAGATTACCAATTGTACCTTTGTAACTTTTTATTTTATTTTTATCCATAACAATTGTGAATGGTACGTCAAAATAGAATTATTAAATTTAAAAATAAAGTATTATAAATTACAAATTTTAATGTAATTATTTTTAGATAAAAATTTTAGTAGTAATTTATCTCCAATTTATAATAATTTGTCCTGAAAAATTATATTAAATCCGGTATGTTACCTCCGTTCACAAATAATTGATGCAGTCAAAATAACACATAATGTTTTACAAAATAGAAAATAAAATTTTGAATTTTGAATTAATTACAAATTACCAGTTGTTCCTTTTGTAATTTTTTATTTTATTTTTATCCATAACAATTGTGAACGGTACGAATGATAATTTTTTTAATTGTGTATTGATTTGTCTTACTAAATTAAAAAATATTTATTATTTTTTATTTTTTACCAATTATAAAAAAAAATGTTTTAATTATTTGTTAAAAATTATGGCCACAAGATTGATAAATGTGTCATTAAAGCTTCACGGAGGTGCCACCTGTCCACCCAACTTAGAAGGTCCTAGCAACTGTTTTTGATTGGCCAATAAAAAAGAAATTAGGCCCAAGGGATTTTTATTTTTTTTTTAAATACTCGGCTCCTTATAATTTATAAAAAAAACTTAACTTATTAACTATATATATGTCATTATTTGAGCTGAAAAATATTGAATAAATTTTAAATTTTTAGTTATCCCTAATGAATGTGATTGGTGTTATTGAAATTGCAATATAAATGGAATATGGATGAACAATTTAGCAAATTTACATATTTTGAAGTATTTATTTTTAGAAATTAGATTTTTTTTTATGTGGATATGCATTTGTCCATGGAGGAGAAGAATTTTTGTGAGAGCCATTTGATCCCAATATTGAATAAGTAACTTCTACATTGTACATATGGAGCTAAAATAACTATTAAACTCAACTTCAATGTTGAGCAGCTACTTATTTTTCAAGTAAACAAGACTTAAGTATTTAGGTTACAACACACAAAAATTATTAATTGATAGATTATTCAAGCTTAATAAGTTGGTATGACACATGTTATATGTCTCTAAATCATTTACATCTGTTGCAGCCATAGCCACGAATTAATTAAAGGTGGAGATTTTTGAATGTTTAGTTGCCTAATTACATGTTTTCCAGAATATTATTAGCTGGTCTTTGAGACTAAATTGAATAAATTGCCTAATTTCCATTCTCATGCTTTATTTTAATTTCACTTTCCTCCACATTTTGTTGACCTTTCACAAACTAAAGGATACTATTCCATTCAATAGTTACCAGAGAAAAAATACGAAAGCGGAAAATGCAATGCGAAACAAAAGCGAGAAACGTAATCCTAAAAATATAGGAGAAAAAGAAGTGATAATATTTTGAATAATCAAATAAATAATGTATAAATTTTCTTGAAAATTAATATATTTATTAAAAAATGCATATCATTAAAAAAAAAGATAAGAATATTAAAATAAAGGTTTGAGGTAAAATCATAAACAATATTAAACAATGTTATTTTTCTTTTCCATTCTTTTTTGATGTCCTTGTTTTTGTTTTTTAATTGAGGCTAGAAAAATAAATGGGTATAGCCACTTTCCTTGGTCTTCCTTTGGGCTTGAACTAGAGAAAGAAATGGAGTATGATTTGAAGGGGTAAAGTGGTGGTACTTTTTTAATGTCTTTGTCAATTTCTTAAGAGAAAAATTAAAGTGGGCTTTTGATTTTCTTTGTTTTAGTCATGAAAAAGTGGGCTTTTCTCTCCATCATCTTAGAGAGAAAAATAAAAAGGTGTAACATTTTCTTTCCTTTGGGCTTGAACTAGAGAAGGAAGTGTATGATATGAAGTTGTAATT
Source organism: Embelia ribes (assembly GCA_001753735.1). NCBI lineage: Eukaryota > Viridiplantae > Streptophyta > Magnoliopsida > Ericales > Primulaceae > Embelia > Embelia ribes. The sequence continues at coordinate 7,283 of MKEJ01061486.1, forward strand.
ATGGTTTTGGTCTATTTTGTGCACTTGCTTTTAGTTGAACTAATGACTCTAAAGTCTAATATTTATATGTAAAGTAAAAATGTAGGAGTCGATCGAGTCGCTTGACAGCTTGATGTATCAATGCCCGATGAACCCTTACTCTAGCAATAGAACTATCGATATCAATTTGTCGCTTGTTTTTTGGTTGTACTAATAACAAACTCGAGTTGCATCAATGCGTCTCTCTTCTTATCTCCGTATAAGGTAATGAGGAAAATAACTTGTTACAGTCGTTGCAAATTCCTATGTAGTTAAATATTGTGCATAAACTGTATTTTGAAATAATATTTTTTGAAAGAACATTCACTCTACATGTTTTTCTGTATGCACATTGTTACTCAATCCATTATGTCAAGACCAATCATGTAACTCAATAATTTAACTGAGTTGATGTTTAATTGCTCAATTAAGATTTAATCTAGCACTAAGATTATTTATCAACTCTTCTCATCCTCATCAAGAAGGTTGAGCCTTTAGTGTTTTGGATCTAGGGCTGACAGGTGGGGTTGGTGCCCTAAAAGATGTGGGAATCAAATCCAATCATGGAAATACATTGTCCACTTATGGGTCTCTAATATTTGAAAGTTTATAACGTTTTGGTGCAAGGATTTTTTAAAAAAAAAAAATATGAAGAAAAACAAAATTTTACACTTGAATTTATGATTTTTTGTGAAAATATTTCTTTTCTGTTACATTTTTTCATGAGAAATTCTGGCACCAAACAGAGCTGTAATATACATGTTTATTGGTTATATGGATGTATGGCATAATTGAGGTTGTGTAGGGCACCTTCATAGCTTGTCCCTTTGTCATTGACAATTTAGCACAACCCTCATGTTTTGTTACATCTTCCAAGGCATGTGGACAACTACTATGTATTAAAGGGTTCATTCAAGAAATAGGACTCATCTTGTTTCATGTCCACAAGGAGGGGATCTTCTAGGGACAAACCTTCATGTTCAATTGACCCACATTACACATGAAGTTTGGGTAATTGTGAAAAGAACATCTAGGTTTTGATCTTAACATAGAAGCCATTCACATAGTCCCAAAGGTTGATTCGTTTGGGTACTAGAAAGCTCAGTTAAATTTATAAAACTAGTTTTTCCTGGAAACCATTTATGATGGGGAAATTCTCTGCATACGAAACCTGTACTGGAGATTTGCTCCCCGAAAATTCTCTTGATATTGGGGAACCATGTTTTACTTGTTTCCCATGCGGTACCGATTTTTCTTTTTATAAGGCAGCCTTTTATGTGAAATTTAGCCACATTGCTCAAGAAGTTTGATAAATCTGGAAAAAAAAAAAAAAGAGAGAAACATTTAGGGTTTTGTTCTTAACATAGAAGCCATATACATGGTTCCAAAGTTTTATTCATTTGGTAATTGGGTCCCATGTTGAGATAAGGAAAGGTCATGTACTTGTGAAGTGGTGAATTTTTCACAAAAAGGAAAATATAAGAATACTTTTTAATTAGTTCCATCACACTTTTGACTGAGAAAAAGAAATGCAACAAGGGATAGCTATCCGGAGAGTATCGCAAAGAGTATATTATTTCTAATATTTAATAAAGAAAATGAATACATTTTCCAAAAATGAAAGAAATGTGCAAAAGCTTTGTTAGTGAAAATAATGCTTACATAAAATAAAAAAATCCATGTTTATTCAGCTTGCTCTGATAAACAATGACAGTAAAATAGATCGTGTTTTGTCTACGATTCTTCCAACGTGTTTTGTCTACGATTTTTCCAACGTTCTTATCTTCGTTCATTTCGGTATACATATTTGGACAGGTTATACCCACATGTACCTCGAAAAACTTATTTGGAAGGCTTCTCACATGTACCTTGTCTAGCCGTACATGATTTGCTACACTTAAAATAGTAAAAGTTGCACGTTTTGATAACAAAAAATTTTGAGTTGCTTTTTTTTTTTTAGTTGGTTCACATAAACACTTTTATGTGAAATTGCCCAACATTGCAAAAGACGTTTGGTAATTCTTTAAAAAAATAAAAAAATTAAACATTTAGGTTTTGTTCGTAATATAGAAGCCATTCATATTGTTCCAAAGCCAAAAAGTTTTGAGTCCCAATGTTGAGATAAGGAAATATCATGTATTTATATATATATGATAAATTCAGTACAAAAGGAAAAATCTAAATTTGACTTTTAATTCTTCCATCCCCCTTTTCTGAAATAACAAATAACTCATGTTTAGTCACTTTTTGTGAAGTACTAAGAATATTTATAAATCAACTACAATATTTATTTTAAAACATATAATCATCTTTTGTTACTTACATTTCTTAATTCTTCTTACTCATTTTAATTGGTATAATATACTTCATCAATCCACAAATAATTACTCGTTTGAACAAATACACAGTTTTAAATAATTGTAGAAAATTAACATTTAAACATTTGCATAGAGTGAAAATAATCTAAAACACCACATTTTATTTATTTCATTTTTGTCTTTTGTGCATATGAATTGGCAATAGTAATAAACCTTTATATTTTGCAATGATTGTACAGTCCCACAATAGCAGTGGGCAATTACTTTTGGATGTACAAAAAATGAAAAATAATCGGAGAGAATATTATTTACTAGATTATTCATAATATAACTTACTTCTAATTTTCTCATATTTGAATATCACGTTTAGTAGGAACAACCCATTATGTGAAATTGACCCTAGAGGTTTGGTAATTGTGGAAAAATAACATTTAGGCTTTGTTCTTAGCTAGAAGACATTCACATGGTTCCACATGCCAAACAGTGTGATTCATGTGGAGATAAGCTAATATCATGTTTTTATAATGATTTTTTTTTCAAAAGAAAAATCTATGGATGACTTTTAATTTGTTCCATCACATCATTTGAGTGAAATATTGGATCCATATCCATCCCGCATCCGCATATGAATGGGTGCGGTACGAGTGCGAACTGACTCACCCAGATGTAAATCAGTCGATCGATTCAAAAATTAAAATGACAGTTGACTCACTTTGGTGATTAGATCCTATATTTTACATCGATTATAATTAATTAATCATAAATTTAATAATTGGTGAGGATTAGTTGAATGATATACAGTTGAATGATATACAGTTGAATGCCAATGCGACCATGGGATGCGGGAGGGCCGATAAGGCGGGCTTCTGGGTGGATTCGTTGGCTTAGGTTTTTGGGTTTGTTCCAGCTCCGCACCAGCAATGGGACGGGACGGGACAGGACGGAGCAAGCCAAAATATATAATAGATTGTAGGCCAAGTGCAGGCCAAATACAAAGTGCGGGCCAAATGATTACCTAGGGACGTTACCAAATTTCGTACGAAAAAGGAATACTCTTCTAAACATAAAAGAAATACCGCAAATTTTTTCTTATAAAAAATAATGTACTAACATAAACTAAAAAATGGACACAAAAGTTCAGTATCTCTGGCATTGGGTGACAACATTATTGTGTATCTGTACAAGTAAAACCTATGGAAAGTATTTAGATACAAGTCGGTTCAACACTACAAAGAATCATATAAGTGCTTGTTTGGTTGTACTTATAAGTTTCAATTTTTTAGTTTTTTTTGTTTAAAAATTAGATATCATATTACTGCTCAATTTTAACTTGAGTTTATCTGTTGTTTTAGCCTAAATAATTGTTTCACCCAATTTGAGAGCTGAAGTTCGAGCTAAGTCATGTTAACTCACAAAAGTGGATTGACGATTCAATTGATCTTAATTTCATAATTTTTAAAGAGTACTAAGTGTAAGAATAGTGAATGAACAATACCTACAACTGACTAAATTAATTAAAACTAATGCTACGTTACACTACTTCTAGAATTAGACTCAGGAAGAAAAAAGTCTTATGTATCATTTGTGTCTCTTCTTGAGATTTGGCCTTCAATTTTATATGGATCTATTGCTGTAACTTCTTGTAACGGTTGCACTTCAATGATATCCATTATATCTTCCTTAGACTTGATATCACGGATATAATTTGAATAGTCTTATTTAACAGTTATGCTGCCATTTTCGATATGTAGGCTATGAAGTGCCACGTGTTCCACTACTCCTTTTTCTCTTTGGCGGCTTGATACATGTTCATATTATTTTTAATAATGCCTATTTTCTTTAGGCATAACACATAACACTTTGCGCACATATCTTACCTTTAAAGGTAATACTATAACATATTTTATTTACTTTAAGGGTAAATATGGTTGCATAGTATCTGACTATACCACGAAATATTTTTATATATTAATTGGTTATATTATTATAAAATTAGAAACTAATCAACGGTAAATGAATAAATTAATTTCTAATCAGCCCTTATTATTCTAGGTCATAACATAAGAGTTAACTAATTAAATTAAATTTAAGCATTTCTTAAGTTTTATTTAATTTAAGTCAATGAATTTAATATATATGAAAATATTAGGCGTAAACAATAATTTAGACGTTTTATGTCACACCTAATTTTCTTAGAAGGCCCGAAATAAGCCCAGAAACCTAATAAGAACCTTAAAAGGTGAGTGTATTCCCTTTTAAGGTAAAATAGAACGAAAAACGTTTTTTAGTTTTAGAAATAAAAATAGGAAATTCACACTAACGCTGCCACTTGCCAAACTCACATTGTAAAACATGCTTGCAAATATATCAGAGTACATAGAAAAGAATAAATAACCAACTTGGTTAAATAAAAGTAAACACCCTATTTACAAAATATACAATGAGTTACATGTTCCAACATTAATAAGATATATTACATTTATTTCTTACCCTAAACATCACTCTGACCAATGGAGCAATAATAGAATGTAATATATAAGCCCCTCAAGCTCAAAATACATCACGTCTACAATAAGTCACTAATGTACAGAATAAATATATCCCACTAAGCCTCCAAATAAATACAATATGAATATGAGGCTAATACATCAAAATACAATATAAGTACATGACTGCCAAAAAGAATATTTACAATGATGTCACCCTCAACAGTGCTACTCACTAGTCTCGACACCTGTAATATAAGTATCTACAAAAGTAGAAATGATGTGTATAAGTTAGTCTCCAAAATAAGATGATATAAGTGTGTTGTGCAGTACCTGCAAGTGTAATATATATGCCACAAAATAATAATAAAATGCAATGCAATGTCAGTGTAATGTAAACCTACGAACTTACACATGTACTCACACAAGCCCACAGAGACTCACAACTCACTTCTCATTAGAAATTTGGGATAAGTGTCATTCACAATTTGAAAAACAACCATATGACTATCTCGTAGAACCTATGCTATAATCCGCCAACACTCTTGACGCTATTATAGTATATCCCTGATTGAGTTTTCCGACTTTTACGGTAAGGCGCCATGCCTTCTCTTTATTTTT
>MKEJ01061488.1:0-18809 GCA_001753735.1 Embelia ribes
TTAATAATTAAAATAAACTAAATTACCCAAACTCCTAAATAATCATTGGTTGGTCTCGATGCGAGAAAAGTGACTGGTAAATTACTCAAATGAACTATAACAATAATAATTAAACACTTGCTTTTACGTTAAATCCAATGAATTAAATTCCTTCCCTAATTTTTCTAATTAATGAAATTGGTATAAAATTTATCTATAAATCATTGATGTTTATAATCTGGTTTACAAAAGTACATAGCCCAACATAAGACTATTATAACTCGTAACTACAAAATATAACCCCGTATATATGTCCGAGCTAGCTAAACATGCCCGGTGGCCTCATCTGCACCTACAAAACATAATAAAGAAAGAAATGCATAGAAGAATATACGGTTAGACAATTAACATTACGATAAAAATGAGAGTATGTATTATATTACATGTATGAACATGTTTAAACAGTAAATGTATATTAATGGAATCAATGAATATTACGAATGAATTACGAATGCAACGAATTTCATTATCGACTACAACTCAAGGTGAAATTGGAATTAGTATCTCTACGAAGTTTTTGGGATTACTATGAATGCTCCGCCTACAATCTACACAACACATGGGATGTGAATCATAAGCATGACTTTAATGTGCACTAGCACATAGAGTTATCGAGGTTCACGGTGTGGGTGTATGTTCCCAAATTTAATTCAACGAAGCCACGGGGTTTTAGCCAATACTGACATCCTGAAAAAAAAAAATAGAAAAAACCCAATTCTCATTAATGATAAGTGTGCATTTTATTCATGATATTTATGCTTTTAAATTTTCATGTTAGTGTACTTTATTTTTATCTTCGATAAGTATGCTTTTAAAATCCACAAAATATTCCACTATCCTACGAATTATACCACAATATTTTCCTCGGAAATCCACAAAAATAAATATGAAAAAACTACAAATATCATGATAATTAACATGCCTTAATGTCTACGAAATTAGATGTGTTTCGAGAATGGTTATGCCACGATATATGCTATGATGCATACTTTGATATAATCAATAAGTATGAAAATACCACAAAAAAGAATTAACATATAGTTAAATAACAAATCATCTACAAAACTCAACATGAAAACCAAGACATGTTACACATGTCAATATCCATCCATAATATCAATTTTATATTAAAGTTCATAGTTTATCCTATCTCGAAAGTTCACCAAAACCATACCGAGCTTATAATACTTAAAACCCGAAAAAACCCTTTTCTTCGAACCCCCGTTTTGGTCTAGCTATGAACTCCAATTCACTATGAGCCTGGACACAAAGATAGTCTATGAAATATATGAAAGAGTTTGTATAAATTTATTTAAACAAACCCGAACGATAAGGAAATCAAGATATCGTTAATGAATAAACGAAAAGACGAGACTTGCTTCAAAAGATAGGCCTCATGATGTAAATTCCGAACACGTAAATATTTTGTACGGACGATAACCCGAGCTAGATGATTTAACCCAAAAACCAAAAAAAATAATAAAAATCACCCACAACCTCTCTCTCTATGAATTGGTTGAAAAAAGGGCAAAAGTGATCTATTTTTGGCTATGTCAATACAAATAAATGGCAAAAGTAAGTGGGTCCCATAAAAAATTGTTGTGCGAACTGCAAAAGAAACCATTCGAATAGCAAGAGTGGTACCGTTCGAATAGTAACCCCAGCAGCTCTACAATTTGCAATGTTCAAAAATTTTTCTAAGCCATTGATATGACAAACAACAACAACCTCTATATGACTTTCTACCACCACGAATACATCACTATGACTACGAATACCACGATAACAATAATTAATATTATTACCACATAGATGAAAATATTATTTATTTTCCCAAAAAAGTTATACGAATTTCTGGGATATTACACCACGGTGACCACTATTGTTTGCAATTATAAACTAAGTGGATCAAGGGTCACGCTGATATCAAATTTGATGTGGCACGGTAAGAAAAATAAAAAAATAAATGAGTACAAAAAAATTGGGGGAGATGAATAAAAGAAAAGGGAGAGAAACTCATAAACACCACAAAATTTTATTCATAATCAAAACTGATTAATTCGTTACAAGCCTATCCTATTTATAATTAGAATTAAGGAAATACTAGACAAGTAAACAATCTTACATCCTAATCAAATATAAATCAACTTAAAAATAAATTCGCAACAATTAATAAAAATAAACTGCTAAAACAAAAAGATAATAATTGATGCCCACATTAGTTTGTGTTTGAACTGAATATAATTTGCGTCAATTTGAAGACAACTTGCATTTGAAGAAGTGACCTCAAACCGATATCAAATACTGAGGCTATTTTTGGTTGTGGCTGTTTAAGCTGTTTGTTTTCTGTTTGAAGCTAAGATTTCTTAGGTAACTTGTCTGGCTCGTACATCACGATTATGGGATCAAGTGTTCTTACCTTGGTGAGGCTCAAATATATAATTGTAAGAGGTTTTTTTGAAAGATTATTATGAACCGAGTTTAGATATTCTTTTTGGCTTGGTTTACTTGTTTGCTCGGGTTGTGGTTTGTTTTTCTCACAGGTGGTCTCCGAGATCCTGGTGTGGTTGTTGTCGGTCTCTAAAGTTAATTGTAAAGGCCATAAATGAAAATATCATTTACTTAATTACAAAATGTAAAGAATACTAATAAAAAATATATATTCCACTATATGATTTTCCAACCATTGGAAAATCATGTACCGATATGAAATATAGTATTAATTATTCCAGAGCTTCACGTGGGGGTCGCACTCATATTTCCTCTAAATCCCATCTGACTGAGATGAAAAGCCACAAAGTAAGTAAAAACCCAACAAATGCGAAAAATCAGACAAAGGGCCAAAAAATAGATAGTGTCAGTGTTAAAGTAAGGGGTCCGGAGATTGTGTGTTGATGTATATATATATATATAATATGTATGTATGGCATGTTGTTTTCGACACATTTATTGCTTTGCGTGTTTTTGAGGTGAAAACTAAATGAAAACTCCACCATCAACCTTCCAAGTTGAAAATAAATGTAAGTAGTAGTAATTATTTTACACTGAATAAATGCAACTATTGTGCACATAAAAATTGTTATTCTCCCTCCCATTTTAATATTTTTATTTTTTTATTCCGTTCTAATATATAGTCTAATTTTTATTTTAAAAAAATATTTGATAAGTAATTTTAATACTAAAATATTCTTATTTTTTAGAAAAGAGATTGAGTAAAAGTACTTATATTTCTGCAACATTAATTAGTATTTTCCAATCCTTGTGTCAAGTGAGATTATGTAAATGAGATGGGGAAGTAACATATGGCTGTTTTGAATCCAATTGTATATATAGCAAACTAAAACACAAGATTAATAATATACATATATATGTTGCACCAAAATTTTATGCAAACTAGTTTTGTGTAATTTACAATTATCAAAATCACCATAATCTCTCTCTCGTCCTATGAAATGGAATGATGTGCTATGAAATGGAATGATGTGACTAATTGTGAGCCTTACAAAGCTAATTTGTATAAAATTTTTGGTATAACTAGTTTGTATATATATCATTATTAAAAACCAATAATAAATATTTTGTCTTTTTTATTAAATAACTTGTGTTAAGGGAAAAAAATAAAAAGAAGTCTTCATTCACACACGTATATATATATTCCCTCCGTCCACAACAATTGGATATCGCATTTTTTTAGAAAGCCTTAAAATATAATATTTTAATATTTATATAGAATAAAAATATCAAAGTTATCCTCATATTATATTAAAAAAATATAAATTTGATATTTTTGTTACATATAAATATTAAATTGTAATATTTTAAGATTTTTTAAAACCACGCAATATCAAATTATTTATGGATGGAGGGAATATATTAAAATTTTCATAAAAGTAAACATGGGTATTGCTTAATGCAAGCCTTTATTTCAAGACTAAAACATTCCATATCAATCCTTTTTTTCTAGTTCTTCGTAAATGACATTTGTTTTTATCAAAACCGTCACCACTTATCACTTGACTAAAAGGTATGCACATAAAAATAGCATTTGATATCATTATGCATTAATACCTTTAATTATGATTTCAAAAATCAGTTTATGAAACTTAACATTCTGGATTTTTGAGTAAGATGAGAGAGTGACAATAAACTTAAGCAGTTGCACTATCAGAATGCATTAAATACCTTATGACCAATTAATGAAATAGAATATTTTAGAAAATTCTGTGAAAACAGAAGTGAACTGTTCCCTGAACACATTCTATTTGCGTTGCATAATTAATGATAGTAAAAAAGGGGTGACTGGCGTAGTATGTTAGGCAACCACTTCCCGATACATCTTGACTATTAATTTTTAAATTAACGATTGAAATTAAATATATAAATCTTGTATAAATTTAATTTCAACAAAATTTATTTAATTTCAACTATTGATTTTAAAATAAGGTGGTAGATTGTTATGGATTGGAATGCTCATCACCATGGGAACTAGGGCCCTTGATCCATTAATAATCTTGATTGGAGCTTGCCTTTTCTTTAAAAGGTTAACTAGGAATCTTTTTATTTTTTTTTAGGTTGCTAAAATATTGCCGCCCTCTTTATACGGGTACATCCAGATTTCATATATTTTCCTGCTTTTGGGTATGATTAAAAATAACAACACTACAGATACATAATACAATACAAGGCGAATGTCCACTAATTCGTAATCTAACTATTAATATGAAGAAAATGTATCTGTAGTGGGGAGTAAATTAAGTGTCTACTTCATCCAAACATTCTAAGTTTTCTGCTTTATATATAGGTTGACCATCAACTAAATTTCTCATATATAATAATGTTTGCGCTTTCATACGATGTAGCAAAGATTTCCAATAGAGAGTAATCTAGAAAAGAATTTTACAGTAAATAGTTATTATACTTCAAAAACTTTAGTGAAAAATCAGTGCCAATTTTTTTCTTTTCTTTTTATACGGATCATCGTTCTACATATATTGGAATTTCAGCAGATATATTTATTCAAATAATAAGAACGAAATACTTTCAATATGATTATATATACGAGTTTGGAACGCATTGCAAAATGGCTAGCAATGAGTTTTGCTTTTAGGATGTACTCTAAAGTTCATTGAATAAGTTATTACAAAGAATCAGATATCAATGAAAACCTTAACGAGAAATAGATATTTACCAATGATCTCATTTCATCACACAAATATTAGCACTTGTTTGGTGCCAAAAATAGATTTTTTAGCAACAGGTTTTATTTTATCTCCAATTTAAAATATCTGATAAAGAAAAGTTATTTACAGTGTTAAAATTTTTTGTCCCTAATAATAATAATAATAAGTCACCAAGAAATTTTTTATCACAAAATATTTATTTGCTCTCGGATAAAATTCATTTCCAAGATTGAATTTAGTGAGATTTTTTTTTTTCTTTTTACATAAATGATATAAATACATACTACATGTAGACAACTTGTATTTAGACATATTCTAAAAATAACATAGATACCAAAAATCAGAGAAAAAACAGAAACAGAGAAAAACTATCACCTCAGGTTATCAAGAATCTATTGCAACATTAGGTCAGTCTAGAATCCAAATTAGTGTTAACAACAATACATATCTCAAGAATGTAGTTTAAGAAAAATACAATTATTTTAATGGATAAGGTCAACTAGGGCTAGCAATGTGAACCCAAACCCTAGAATATTTTTTATTTTTAAAACTTTACCCCTTTGCTTCCCATCTCTTTCTCTCTCTCTCTCTCTCTCTCTCTCTGTTAAGTACATGTTTCTTTCCATGTAGGTTTGTCTTTGCCGAAGAGGGAAGAAAAACACTGTTCCCACGCTAACCACTACTAGTATGAGTTAGCTAATCACATGTGATACGTTTGTATTCTCTTCAAAATATATCTCTCTTTCCCTCTCTAGGGTTTGCTAACCATCATGTTGGGCTCACAACAGGAGCCATCTGCACACGTGCGCCAGGTTTTAATCACCTGCGCCGAGCTCATTTCCCGTTCCGATTTCCCCGCGGCCAACCGCCTAATTACCATTTTGTCCTCCAACTCTTCCCCTTACGGCGACTCTACCGAGCGGCTTGCCGACCAGTTCATCAAAGCCCTCTCGCACCGGATCAATCCCTCCCCTGAGTTACCTCCGATTATTAGCCCTTATCTGGCTACAACTGCTGACTCGGACGAGACCTTTCTCCAGTCATCTTACTTAACACTCAACCAAGTGACACCTTTTATTAGGTTTTGCCATTTGACCGCCAACCAAGCGATTTTGGAGGCGGTGGAAGGGGCGGATGCGGTACATATACTGGATTTTGATACTATGCATGGTGTCCAGTGGCCTCCGTTTATGCAGGCGCTGGCGGAGAGATACCCTCCGCCAGTGCTGAGGATCACTGGCACGGGGCACGATCTGGACGTGCTCCGTAGGACAGGTGATCGACTGGCTAAGTTTGCGCACTCTTTGGGTCTCAGATTCCAATTTCATCCGCTTCTGGTTCTTAGTAGTGAGGATGAGATTGCTGTCACGTCTTCGGTGTTGTTAATCCCGGGCGAAACCCTAGCGGTTAATTGTATGTTGTATCTACACAGGTAAGGTGCTAATGCCTTGATTAGACAATGTCTGTGGTGTGCTATAATGTAACTTAAACCTACCTAAAAGTACTTTTTGACAAAAAGTAAAAGAACATTAGTGCATAACTTTTAAGGTGTTTAGAATAATGTAATAGTTTCCACTTTCAATCATAGCAACTATAATGTGTTGTTTTCACAAGTTATTTGTATCTTGTATCTACAAAGGTCAGATGCTAATGCCTTGACTAGACATGAGTATTGGGTGATAAAATAATTGCAATGAAAACCTACCAAAAAGGACTATATTTTTATTTAAATTACAAAAAGTGAGAATATTAATTCCTTATTCTTTTTAGGGACTAAGGTAATATCATAATTTCAATTGAAGAGTTGCAATTATAGCCACTATACTGTGTTGTTTTCTCAAGTGAATGATGAGGACTCTTACATCAACTGGATGGAGATCCTTTTTATTTTTTCTATTGTATTATCCCATTTGCAAGATGCTACAAAACTACATTTTCTTGTGTGAAAGGTAAATTAAAGAAACAAACTTAATACAAACTTTATATGTAATTCATTTATTCAAAAAACTTTATACAGTCTCTCTAGTGTTTCTTGATGATATTAACTCCACCCAGATATCATTTCAATTAATTTTATGTGTTAGCATCAACATTATTTTTTCAGGGCAAAGGTAAACAAACACAGATACAACACAAACCAAATACTTTCTGTAATTCCTATTTTTGAGAAATAATAATAATCACTTTTGGATTATGAATATTTTAATTCCATAGTGCATCAATACAATATACTAATATTATTTTGTGAAAAGGATAGAGTAACCCAAGTTGCGGATTAAAAAAACTACAATCCTATGAATTTCCATTACTTCTAATTTTTTAAAAAAAGTCATAATTTCTTTAATGGCATTGCATATTCCAGTGTATCATTTGTTTTCTAATCCTTTAAAAAGTACCATTTTACGAAAAAAAATGTAGAGAAAATAACATTGATATTAAATATCTTCACAGGTTGCTGAAAGACCGTGACCAGCTGAGGCTTTTTCTCCACAAGATCAAATCAATGAACCCTAAAATAGTAACCATTTCAGAAAGGGAAGCTAATCACAACCACCCCATTTTCTTGCACCGGTTCACTGAGGCCTTAGATCACTACGCTGCAGTGTTCAGCTCTTTAGAGGCCACGTTACCCCCCACAAGCCGAGACAGGCTTGTGGTCGAGCAAATATGGTTCGGTAGAGAAATAAAAGATATCATATCAGCGGAGGGAGATCAACGGAGCGAGAGGCATGAGAGATTTAGGTCATGGGAAGTGATCATGAGGAGCTTAGGGTTTGCTAATGTGCCCCTTAGTCACTTTGCTCTTTCTCAAGCTAAGCTATTATTGAGACTACATTACCCTTCTGAAGGGTATCAACTTCACAATTTCAATGATTCTTTTTTCTTAGGGTGGCAAAATCAAATGCTATTCTCAGTTTCTTCTTGGAGATAGCCTCATATATATATATATATATATAATTAAATCCTAACCCTAGTTTCCTCTTCCTTTGATTCAATCTACCAAAATAGTTGTTGGGGAGATGATTAAGTAAGTGCTATTTTTATATTGATTGATAATTTGGTTAGCAAAAAGAATTATGTTTTTTCTGTATACTTATCTTTTTAGGTTTAAGATAAGATTCTAAATTAGGCCTTTAGGCCCTTTAATTAGCTGAAATGGCTATGTACTTGATAAGATCATATATTCCATTCGTAGTGGAGGTTAATTTGTACATACTTTTCAGCTTGGATGATTAATTTGTAGTGGAGATTAATTTGTGTACACTTTTCAGCTTTAATTAGCTGAAATGGCTTTCTTAATATCATCTTACTACTACTATCAATAAATGTAAATGTTCAAATATTTTTTGTGAAATTGTTCTATTGATTTTGACCATGCTGAGCAGCAGCTATTTTTTCTTTTTCAAATAGGCAATTTGCATTTTTTTTTATTATTTGTTTGTGTTGGGGGAGCACATATGTTTTAACTATGTTAGTCATAGTGAACTATGTTACTTAAATTCTATTAAGAGCATAAGAACAGACCCACCATATTCTAGAAGGTTGGTTTGTCTTGTTGTAATGATGGGTTGGTGTCTCATTTTGTTTAATTCTAATGATGCTTCACTATCTATATGATTCCGACTTTTATTCTTTTTCAACTGTTATCTTGTTGTTTCATTAGCACGGAATAAAAAAGTACTCTAAACCCAAAAACTATTTCAAATCCTCAAAACTTTTCATTGGGTTGGGTCCACTAATTAAGTTGTCCCCTAAAATTCCATTGTTTGGGTGTTTTCAAGAGATACATGAGGGTTCTTGTTTTGTGCACTAATAAGTAGTCCCTATTTTCGCTATTGCTTGTCTTTAATATTGCACCATATGTTACCACAAATTGTGCCTTTTGTCCCCTCAACAAAACCATGAAAGTTGTAAAAATATAGAGATTTTCCCTTGCCTGCCCCACTATAAAATTAAAACCATTCCTTTTGTAGGCCTCTATTACTAATTACAAGGGCATCTCCTCTTGTCTTGTGGTTTTTCCCAAGGCCATTAATGTCTCTCTTGTGTCCCTTGTTTTGTTAATGACCACTCTTCAAATCACCCCCCAAATGTTCCTCCTTTGTCTCTTTCTCACTTTGCGTGGTTGTAATTTGCTTGTTTATGGATTCTTAAGACACCCTCCACTCTTTTTCATGCGTTTCTCTCTAGAGAGATCCAGGAAATATGCGTAATTCAAAGAACCTTTTAGTGATAGAAGAAAATGATCGCGTTTCACACTTTTAAGAGGTGAAAATGTTTTTATGAAATTTTATGGGTACCAATTAGATTGTTTATAGAAATTATATAAATATCTATTTGGTTATATCTTATGTGTTGGTCTTTTCTTAATGTTAAATCAAATTGGAAAATGTAGCACATAATAATTTGTACACTTCATACACATGTTTGTCATTAGTAAATCATTTCTTATTAGAGCATATGAATCCGAGAAATTAATATCATGATCATGAAATCAGGTTATATGATCTAATTGATGCTAATTTGTTGCAACTCTTTTATCTCATCGCCTAGTAATCTTTTTGATTTAATTGATGCTAACTTGTTGTAACTCTTTCGGGTATAATTATATACTGTATATTGGATTGTCCATAAGATCGTCGATTTTCATTTTTTTTATATTTTAAAGTAACGTTACCCGGCTTCGTTTTTAGAATCTTCATCTATAGTTAAAACATTAGAATGTGAGCATTTCTCCACTATATTATTCTTCTTTTTTAAAAGTAAAATTATACTAGTGGATGAGAGAAGAGAAGTGAGGGGAGGATGGGGGAAGAAAGTGTAGGGCAACATGAATAGTAGCAGTAGTAGTACCTGACAGTGATAGGATGGTGACTGCTCACACAAGTAACCCCTAGCTAGTTAGCTAGATATCAATCAGAATGCAAAAGCAAAGCATCCTAAAATCAGGTTAGGGTAGATCATATAGCTAGCTTGGTTTGTTTTTTGTTCCTCAGTTGCTTGTATTTTTGGTGAAATGTGTATACAAGGGGAAAAGAGTGTATAACATGAATAAAAATGGGTGAAAAATAAATTATGAATCATAGAAATAGAATCAATCAATAAAAAATTTTGAAAATATTTTTGTAATTTTATAAATAATATTTTGTTTCTATGATAAAAAACTGTGTCTTATCATTACACCATTTTTAGTCCAAAATTTACCTCATGTCATTGCACTATTTTAGAAACGTTGGCAGCCTCTTTCCGATGAGAACAAGAAGAATCAACATCAATCCCTACATAATGCATCTTTCTATCCATTCATTTCCATCATATGATTTAGACCTATCTTCAGTTTAGGAAACCCAAGTTTTTGTTGTCATGATCATTAGTATCATTCTCGATACTTCTTTACCTTAAAAGTATAAATAATCAACAAGTTTGGCTTCCCTTTTCTACTATTTACACAAGTATTTCAAGCTTCCATTCATAAGAAAAGTTCGTTTCCAAATGAACCATAGGTTTCTGTTTTCAGTTCTAATATTGTTCACATCCAGCTTTAACTTACAACTCAATGTAGAAAAATATCAAAATGAGTTGTAATCTAGTACATAATGGCTTAAATGTGGATGCGCCATGAACTTTTTTGTAAGTAATAGCTAGAGAAACTCCCAAAGATATGTTTGTACTAGTTTTAAATTAATTAAACCTATTAACAGGTAAATTAATAAATAAAAGTTTAAAATCAATTTTTTTTTTTTGCATATTATGTAATAATTAAGTTAGAAGGCTTTAATTTAAGGGCAATTGTATTCGCACCACAAAAATAGATATAGGTACTACTTACAAATTGATTAAATTTCTGTCAATTGCACCACCAAAAAATGATATAGTTACCACGAATTAATCATTTCTTAAAAAAGGGAGTTATGTAAATGCTTTATTCATTTTATAACTACCCTCTGTCTCTCGTCTCTCTCTTTCTCTCTCACACAAACCCATGCCATCATCACCACTGCCACGCCACTGTCGGCCACAATACCGCTACGCCACCACAACCACTGCATAATGGAACTACCAAGTAATTCTTCTCTCCCCTTGATTAATTTTACTTTTATATTCTAATTTTATAATAAATTTGTAATAGTTTGTATTTTAGGATTCAATTTTAATTTTACTTTGGAAGGGTGCTATTTGAAGAATTCATGCTTTTCAAATCCTTAACAATGCATTTCGGGCTTACATTATTATTTGACAAATGCAACACAAGTTCTTTCTTTTACGGCGTTAACCTCCCAAGATACGAGCGTCTTAAACTATTTTTGAATAGTTGGTGGTTGTGATGATTGTTCATGACTTGAAAATACCATATGCCCTACGCCTTATCCATTTTGCACTTCACAAGAAATTGGTAATTATATTTTTTCATTGTTGAGTTCGGACTCTTTGACTTTCCCCTCATTTCAACATTCTCGATATAAGCAAATTTCATTATGTGACTATATATTGTTCCGCTCTGTTCACATACGAATTTCGCCTAGGGGCACCGCGATTCAAGCCCAATCTAGGTTTTACCATGATTTTTCCTATACTCTGCTCTTTTTTTTTAATCCGTTCCTTTGCTTCCTCAAGTGTTTTGAATGCCTAAAAACAATAAATGCATCATCAAATGACAATATTAAACACATAAATTATAACAAACTAATATAGAGACAAATTACTTTAACTCACCTCGTCAGTTGAGAAGTCACTGGAAGTATCAACTAAATTAGGAGATACAATTTCCATTACAATAATATCATTGGCAAAATATTCACCCTCATTAACTTCTTCTTCTACTCCTTTATCATCAGCAAATATTCACCTTTAGTAACTTCTTCTTCTACCTGTACTCTTTCACCATTGGAAATGAGTTGTTTGACATTAAATATTTCTTTATCCTCAACCTATCACATAAATATGGACACATTATATTACGAATGTGTCATGTGATGACTGAAGACATTAGTCCATGTAGTGATTGAAGGTCAATTATACAATTGGAAACATTTGACATTTCTAAGCTCTAACATATCTTGTGACATTTGGCCACTATATGAACGAATATGTCTCGTGATGATCGAAGATAGACACATTTGGCATCCAAAATTTCGAATGTACTTGTGACATTTGGCCATTGTATGAACGAATGTAGTTGGTGTTCATCTAACACATATACATTCAACATCTCTATGATCGAATGTACCCTATGACATTTGGCCATTGTATGGACAAATGTATTATATGATGATCGCAATTTAGGGTTTATCTAAATGCTTTTTAACAATATCTACCAAATTTTCAATCAAATACAAACATTATAGCATGAATAAGCAGAAAAATCAGTTTTTTACTTATGTAACTATACACAATTAGTGTAATATAGGTGAAGTTAAAAATTGTACCTTTGAGCTCATAAATGGTGATGGGATGCCGATATCATTGAGAGATGGGTTCATTTATCTTCAAATTTGATCCAAGCTTACCCAATAGTATTAATATACAAGTGATTTTTTTATTTTAAAAAAAGAGTATATTGAGTTTGATAGAAAATGGGTTTTTGGTTTGTGGAGAAGAGTAGTGAGTGAGAGATATAGAATGTGAAGACGATAATGGGATGTTTGGATTTTGATAAAGAATAATGATAAGATGCTTGAAGAGTGAGTGCTGAAGATGAAGAGTTGAAGATGAAGATGGTGAAGATGAAGTGATTGGAAGAAAAATGGCATTTTTGGTAATTGTCATTGTGGGGTTTACGTACATTTGTGATGCCAAAAGAAAAAAAAATATTATCCATTTTATTTGTGCCGCCTTTGAAGTAAACTGATTTTTAATATCATGGTGCTCGAAGCAAAGCAATGCCTATAGCTATTTTCATGGTGTACATAGAATTTTCCTAATTTAATTATCATAACAGTATGTGTAAATATGTTACATTACTCCCTCTATTCCTTAATAACTGTCATTCTAGGTTGTGGTATATAAATTAAGACAATTATTAATTGGCCTCAATTTTAGAAATAATAAATAATATTTTACTTTATTATCCTTTATTAAAACTCAAAATATCTCACTATAATCAATTAATATGGATAAAATTAGGAAAACGGTAATCAATGTTTCATTTTTTTTTTCTAAAATGACAATTAAAAATGAATAAAAAAATATTCAAAGTGGTGGTTATTAAGGAATAGAGGGAGTATATTAGAGGAAGACTTTAAATGCTGGTCATTATATCAGATTGTGCAGCCTACAATTAAGGAGGGCAGTTAAGAGCAGTAACTTAGCTAACTCTATAAAAGCAGTAGGGCAGCGTTGCAGAAGGGTATCGATACACATCTTCAATACTTATTTTATTTAGGAGTAGGCATAATTTAATCTTAAGAGTAGAGTTTGAGTAAATTGAACTTATCCCAACTCTTGTAAATCTTTTAACATCTCTAATCGAAGTCATCATATTGAGTAATAAAATATGTTTTGTTATTTAATTTGGTTTTACTTCAAATAGCTATACAATATCAAAGAAAGGCTGAAATTAGGATAAGGAAGTACATTCTTCTTGTTCCGAGTTTTTAACAAGTCATTTTAGCACTCATCAAAGTAATTTATATGAAGGAAATAACTTTTTAGTAACAAATTTTTGGAGCTAGAAGAAGGACACATCATAACTAACTTGAAGTTATGGCACCAATACGAAGAAGAAACGAGAACAACTAAGAGGAGGGTGAAATTCAGAACAATATTAGAAGGAAGTCCTCGATAGGCCAGGACGTAAGTTAATGCACCCAAAATTTACCAGGACAATGATTAAAGCATGTATAAGTGTAACTGGAATAATAGTTATAAGGTTGGCCAAACTAGTGACCATGAAAATTTGATCATTGAAAATCTAATGCAGCAAATGGCACAGGCTATATCAGATCCAAATGTACAAATGACTAGTAAGCTCATAAGCATAATGAAAAAAGTTATAGAAACCTTTGATTCATAGGCTTTGATGTTAAATCCCAAAGGAGTAAATTGCCTTTGATAAAGAAAAAATAGGCCATCAGCCAAGTTTGGAATAACCAAAAAAGACTACCATAACTTTCAGCGATCCTTTTTAACAAAAGTATTGAGGCCTTTATATAAGGCCCCTAATATAAAAGGACCTAAGGCTAATTTAAAGCATTTAACTAAGCAGAGAGTTAGGGTTAAATACTCTGTAGAAGGCTTCGTAACTGGAACACAAATGAATTTACAAAGCCAAAAACGATAAAAAAAAAATTCTAAATGGAAAATTTGGCAAGATAAGCGCCATAACTACCATTAAGAGGAAGGTCAATCTTGAAACTGAAACCAGGTTTGGATAGAAGAGCATTAACCTCGATACCTGTAGAATGGAAACATGTGAGCTGGATAATATCAATGATAGTGGGTGAAATAAAGCCACACTAAATGAGCATGGCATTGAAGAGAGGGAACCCAAAAATAGGTTGTAGAACTAATCAGCTAGGGGTTCTACCCTAGAGAAGCCTTTGATAGGCGAATCATTGGATTGATACTCATCACCTTCCAATCACCTTGAAGATGGATAACCGTCCCGCCAACCAGTAATTCCAATTTGGGTAATGAATAAGCCAGACTCTAAAATAAGTCTTCAATTTGATCCCATTTGGTCCAATAAAGATAGGACAAGTGATACCTCTCCATCTTATCTAATTGAATAGAAGTTAGACAAAATTTCAGAGATATGAGACTCGAGAACCTGCCCCAAAGTGAAAGAAGAATTGGATTGAGGATTAGAAATGAGAAAATTAGGATTTTGTACGCAAATTGCATCGTAAATGGCAGATGAAACCTATTGTTCCCATCATCCTAAGCCTAGAAAGTGCAAGAGGGTTTCTTGGGAGCCAATTCAAAAGTTCGAATTTACTAGAGGATCAAGAAATGAAAAGGTAATTAAGACTGGATCGTAAATAGCAGTTAAAACAACAAAGTAACTAGGTGGGGTGAAATTGTTTTTTTATATATATAAAACCTAAAAAGAAATTATCAATTCAAAGTAAATATTAAAATCTAAAAGGTTCATTTAGCCGATTTAATTCCAAACCAATCAAATGAGGGGGCATTGTTTACACTAGTTTTTAATTAATTGAACCTATTAACATATAAATTAACAATTAAAAGCATAAAATAAGAATTCTTGCCTATTATATAATAATTAAGTTAGAAGGCTTTAATTTGACTATCATAATAATATATGCAAACATGTTACATTATATTAGGCCTATCAAAAGGCTAATTAGTGCCTGAAATAAGGTTATCTTTTGGTTAAGGAAAATTAATTTAGCGGTGAGTAGTATGATTGTATTACCCATAAATTGTTTTAACCCACTAGAAGGGCTATTAAATTAATCCCATATCTATTTATTGGTAGCAATAAGGCTTGATTAATACCATTAATTGATTCTAGCAAATTGATGGTGGGACAACAACATGTTTGTAAAACTATTAACGTATTAATGACGTGTAAGTAGAAGATTAAAGAAGTGGGGCATGTGTTACAATTAGAGAAGTGGCAGCAAAATGGTCAAGGAGACTTCAAAAGCTAGCCATTAGATCAGATTGTGCGGTTTATAATTATGGAGAGCAACTAAAAATAGTAACTTAACTAGGTCTATAAAAGCAGAAGAGGAGCGTAGCAGAAGGGTATTGACACACATCACCAATGCTAGTTTTATCTAGAAGTAGGCATAATTTAATCTCAGGAGTAAAGTTGAGTAGAGTTGAGTAAATCTAATCCATCCTGGCTTTTGTCTACTTTTCAACATCTGTAGTACAAGTGATCGAATTGAGTAATAAAATCTATTTTGTTATTCAATTTTGTTTTAATTCGAATTGACATACAATCAAAGAATTAAAGCCTAAAATTAGGATAAGGAATCACAACTTCCTTTTTTCGAGTTTTCAACAAACCAATCCAACACTTATCGAAATAATTTCCTTTAAGGAAACAATTTTTGAGTAACATCATAAACATGTATAATTAAAATACTTAGTGACATAATAATTATAGTAGTTCACGAGGAAAGTCACAACATTGAAGGTATGTATAGCGTGGATTGACTTGCGAGTAGGCTGAAGTTCTAGATAAAGTAATAAGTTTTTTTGTAATTTAGGAAGGTATGGCTCCAAAAATTTCCCCCTTGCCGATTAAAAATAATAAATAAAAAATTAAATGACCGTAATATTAGGTCCATTATAAACCTAACCGAATGACATCCTTTATGCAAGTTATAAGCTGAGGAGTATGCATACTTTTTTTTTTTTTAGAAAAGAAATTCTACTTTTTTTGAGCTGTTTTTAATTGAAGACTTTCACGAAGATGAAATGATGTATAGTTTCTTCTTCTTTTTTTCTTTTTTCTTTTTGCTTTTTTACTTTTAATTACTTAAAAAGGTATGTGTTAACTTTTATGACATTGTTAATATACAAGCACAACAAGAAAAGCTTAAGAAGTTAGATTTTCTACTTCTATCTTTTAAGATCTTAATCGACCAATCAACAGAAAAAAATGAAACTAGAGGAGTACTACATTTGACCTACAAAAAACAAGAGTTAAATAATTTATATTGCTGATCTAGAATAAGTTTGTTATGATAAGGAATCGTGGTTGTATGCGGTAGCTAGTGAGATATGGTTTCTTCAAGAACCCTGCCTCCTTTGATGAAACAGTAAAACTTATAATAACATATTCATAGATATTCACAAGAACAAGTTTGATTCTTTGGACAAAAAGCTTTTAGTTATACTCTATTAAAATTAAGAACGAAGCTTAAATAAATATACATGCATATCATCATTTATATCCAAACAATTTAAAAAGAAAAAAAGATCAATGATGCTTTAAAAAATCTAATAATTTTTTATTTTTTTTTACCAGCATATGAGTTGCATTGTATATCAAAATTTTACAGACGGATATGTATAAAACCACAGCCCTGTAACCAAAGAGTTTCTCTCTCTCTCTCTCTCTTTATTTTTTTCAAATAAATTGATAGGAAAGATCATATTGAGCTAAGCCAAGTTGATGCTCATTGCCGTCCTTATGTTTTAAATTAACTTGTTCATAATATGGAAAGTGGGCATATTCCTAGTGGTTTTCACAATATCCACTAATTCAGAGTTGGATCCAAAATCAATTATTTGTGTTAAAAGTTGGGGACGCCCGTTAGGTTAACATTTCAATTTTCAGCTTCTAAAAGTTGACATCTAAGATTTTTCCATAACTCAATTTTTTGTATGCGAAAATCTGTTTGACAACAACTTATGAAGTTATAATTTTTAAACTATAAAAATTGCCCAAAAATTTTGAAAACTTTAAACCTAAAAATACTGACAATTTTTGCAATATTTATCAATCAAATATTAATTTTTTCGTTTTACTCACTTAAATTATTTGAGTAAAGAATCATACTTTATATAACATTTGCTTAGTAAAATAGTCTATGCTTTATTATAAAAAATAACTAAAAAAATTAGAAACTTTATGACATATTAAATTAGAAATAAATAGATAACATAATAAGATAACTACTAAAAAATGAGTGAATATTTTTTTGAATTTTGAATATAAAATAAATCATAATTACCATATACTATAATTTTAAAAAAAATATTTTTTAGTTGGATTTAAGATAGAAAAATTATAAAAATAGAAGAAAATTATTAATAATATATAAGTGAAATTTTTTAATTTTAAATATAAAAATAAATTAAAGTTATCATTTATTATAATTTTAAAAAATACATTTTTTAGTTGAATTCACAATAGAAAAATTAAGTTACTAAAAATATAAAGTTGAATTATATTCATTATAAAAAAAATGATATATTTTACTTTTCAGCTTAAGTTTAAAAAACTGAAAATATAGAAAAATGAGTTTTTAAAATTTCTTTTATGAGAAAACTCAATTTTTGAAAGCTGAAACTGAAAAACTGACAAACAAACAAGTTTTCATTTGGAAAATAGTAAACTGAAACTGATATGCTAACCAAACAGGGTCTTAACCTGCTGATTTATGGTGTGCTTGGTGTAAAAACTTTTTGAAGGAAAATGCGAAAAAAAAAATATTATACTTGAATCCATAATTTTTATGAAAAGATTTTTTTTTTCTATCATATTTTCCCACGAAAAATCTTAGCACCAAAATATACTAAAATCAGGATTTCTATTAGATTTGTCATAGATTAATTTGATAGGGTGAAGACTTCCAATGAGTTGAAGTGAGCCTAGCTTGTTTAGTATTTGTTCATTTACTTAACAAATCCTATTGTACATTAGGGTCTATTCATTTGTAAATGATTCAAGCCGACTCGAGCCCAAAATAACCACTTAGCCCATGCATGAACGTTTTTTTTACCGTTAGTTTATTACTCGTAATTATTTGAATAAAGATTATACTAGTATATATTATCTTTGCAAAATACTGTTCCATGTGAAAATTCACTAATACAACTTCATATTCAGAGGTAATTTAACCATAAGAACAACGAGAAGGTCGACTTAGGTATCAAATTTGTAGA
>MKEJ01061490.1:0-20637 GCA_001753735.1 Embelia ribes
AGTCGGCAGTTTGATGTACGCAATGATCTGTATAAGACCCAACATTGCTCACGCAGTAGAAGTTATAAACCAGTACCTTTCCAATCCAGTAAAACAATATTGGGAAGCTATCAAATGAATACTACGGTATCTAAAAGATACATAAAAGTTATGCTTGTGCTTTAGGGGAGCTGGTCCAATCTTGAAAGGTTATACTAAGTCCGATATGGCCAATGATCTTGATGGGAGGAAATCTACATTGGGATTTATTTACACTTTTGCAGGAGGAGCCATATTCTAGCAATCCAAATTGCAAAAGTGTGTTGATTTATCTGCAACTGAAACTAAATATATTATTACAGCGGAAGCTGGCAAGGAAATGTTGTGGCTAAAATGACTTCTTCAAGAGCTTGGATTCAGTCAAAATAAGTACAAGGTTCATTATGATAATCAGAGTGCTCTGGACTTGAGCAAGATTCAATATACCATTCGCACACCAAGCATATCGTTATTTGCTATCATTGGATATGCAAGGTGATGGATCAACAACTATTACAACTTGTAAATATCCATACCAAAGATAATGCAGCCGACATGTTGATAAAGGTGGTCACTCGTGAGAAACTCGAGCTATGCAGGGACATAGCCTGGATGGACTTATCCAACTAATCAATTAAGGACGCATTCTTCTCGCTATGTGTGAAGGGGGAGAATTGATGAATTATTTCATACCTACTGATTGTTGAGCAATCATTGATTTTATGCATTTGGTTGTTGGGAGGTTGTTGATTGATAGGGTTGTCAATTGGTTGTTGAGCAACAATTGATTTTATAAATTTGGTTGTTGGAAGATTGTTAGTTGATGGAGATGTCAATTGGTTGTTGAGCAACCATTGATTTGATGCATTTAGTTGTTGGAAGGTTGTTGGTTGATAGAGATGTATTGGTTATGAGTCATGCCATTTTTGTACTATAAATGTGTGCATGTAAGCTTGTAAAAACACACCAAGGAAATACCAAAAAGAGAGAAAAGTACTTGAATTTGTTTTTGTGAGAGTTCTGAGATTTTAGAGAAAAATTGTGCGAGAATTTCTTGTAATCCTCTTTGAGAAGTTCTAAGTGAAATTAAGCTTCTCTCTATTAACGTAGGCATAATTGGTCGAATCACGTAAAAATTGGTATCTCTATTTTTCTTACTCTGATTTTTTGCACCCTAATATTTTTCTCTTTATATATATAGATATGTATGCATTTATAAAACAAGTATATTATTTTAAGTCGGTTCCATTATAAACTTATATCTGGATCGAATTGGTTTAAAGTTATGTTCGGATTGGTACGTTTCTTAATTATATTTATAGTAGTCCAATGTTTGGGATAAATATTACGGTTCCTACCTAATCGGTGTCGGATAAGATTTTTTCAGTCTAATATATGGCCATTTTCGAGTCAGATTTTGGTTACTCGGTTCTCTACCCTATTATCTACAACATTTTGATAAGATTGAAGGGGATGTATATAGCTAGCAACATTATTTCTAATATCACTCTGCCCCATGACATTATTCCAAGCCAACAATCAACTTGAGTCCAAGTTCATCACCCTAACTTAAATTGCAAGCAATAAATTAACCTATAAAGATAGTAATAAATAAGGCTAGCATATAATGTTGCTATAGTTAGCCTCACACACCTTATCTAATTTGACATTATTTGTGCAGAACTTTTATGAAAATCATCTATTGACAGTGTTTCAATAAAAATGGATTGACGGATTAGGGTGAGCATCGGTTTGGTTTAATTAAAAAATCAAACTGAAGCATTACTCTTCCTATTGCGGTAGATTTTTTAGCCAGTTCAATTTTAAATTTCAGAAATTTTTGATGTTTTTTGGTTCTATTAGTTTGGTTCGGTTTTTCCATTAAAAACCAAAAAAAGTTGGTTAGGATGGATTTACACATTGAACAACATCGTTTATCTTTGTATACGTATTTAGTCATTTAAGTCAAATAGGGATAGCTATGAATTATTATGTTGAAGGGTTAAAAATTTATGTCAAAGCCATAGCTTAAAATTTGGTTATTTACTTATCTTGTAATTGGTGTAAGGATTTTTTTCAAAGAAAATATGACCAAAAATTATGTTATACATGAATTCATAATTTTTTGGGGGAGAGGATTTCTTTTTCGTCATATTTTCTCAGAGACAGAGCTTTATTTGCTATTTGTTATAATGATTTCTCATCGAAAAATATGACGAAAAAAAAAAATTTACAAAATATGAATTTAAGTACAACATTTTTTTTTCCGCCATATCGTTCGTCAAAAAATATTTGCGCCAAACCACACCACTACTATACTTGCAAGATGAAAATGATTTCCGCACCAAGCTTTCGTGTCAGCTTATTAGCTCTTTTTTTTCTTTACGGGATTTAAAAAAAAAAAAAAAAAAAAGGCAGTAACAGCAACACGAAACAAGACCCAGATCATCACTACGTTGCCGTCGACTATCATCGGCGATCACCACTGCAGATATTAGCCATACGTCACTATCGTCAATCGCAGTCATCCTACGTCAGTTTATGTTCATTAATTTTTGTAATAATTGCTACCTTAATTTTTGTAAGTTTCAAATTTTGAATTAGAATCATTGATTTTGTTGCTAGTGTATTGATTGAGGATCAAGCTCTGTTTGCTTCTGTGGTGCTTTTAGTTTCATGAATTTAGGTTTAATTTAGAGTTTGACCGATAGAGATTAGGGCATTCCCACCAGATTATCCATTTCCAATGCCTGAATTTTAATCCCTACTTCAAACTCTAAATTAGAGAATGTAAACACCAGACCCCGAAACTTAAAAGCAAAGTTAGGGATGAATACTAGTCCTCGAGTTCAAGGGGATCGCTATAGGAACCCCCTCTTTTTAGGGGATTGAATGGCATTAGAAACACAGCTTGGAGGGTTCCATAAATTTAATATCTAAAATTTCGTTTACTGGCTCATTTGGGAGCATTGGTGTTATTTCCCTAGTAGTGAATTTTGAACTGAGGATTGAATTCTTGATTAGGATTAACAACTTGTGAAAATACAATCTTGTTTAGAAATACCAATTTACTGACATCATGGTTGGATTGTTTTTTCCATTGGTATACAGTCACACCTGAAAGTAAAAGAAAGTTTCTTTTTCCAAACCAATTAATTCTTCCTCACCTTGTCAAGCTATCAAGCTAATGATCAAGCCATCAAGGTAATAGTTGACACCCTAATGTTTTATATATTTCAATCTTTGAATTATAATCATTGGTTCTGTTGGGTATTAATTGATGAGTAAGCACTGTTTGCTTGATTGTGTTGGTTTAATTTTTCATCATTTTAGGTTTGTATGGATATTCTTTGCAAAGTAATTGTGGAACTGTGAATTGAGGATTGAATGCTTGATTAATATCAACATTTCGCGAAAATGAAATCATGAGAACTGACTCGGCTTTCTGATATCGTATGTGGATTGTTTTTCAGTGTAACAAGGCTGAAAGCCTTAGAAAGAAGAAATGTGTGGGATATTTGCGTATTTGAATTACAATGTTAACAGAGAGAGAAGATACATATTTGAAGTGCTATTCAATGGGCTGAGGCGTTTGGAGTACAGAGGATATGACTCCGCCGGGATCTCAATTGATGATTATTCAGATGTTCCTCTGGTCTTCCGCAAAGAAGGGAACATTGAATCACTTGTCAAATCCGTCTACCAAGGTCGTACTGTTTAACTTACGTCTTTATGCTTTATTCCTTCTCTATATGCTTTCAAATTTGCCTTATAGTGTTGGTGCTTTTAGTTTTCCCCTTGAAGGTGGTGGTATTGTGCTATTGCCAACAGAGAGAAAAAGTAATGGAAAGTCATGAACTTTTTGTGCAAAATAATCTTTTTGTTATCTCTCAAAATTAGAATAACCTGATTGCCTCCTTTCCCCCCACTATTTTATGAGGTTATTACTGGAAACCCCTAAAAAGAAGACGCTCTTCTTAAGAAATTTGGCTGTTGCATCTTTCAAATTTATTCGGAGTACTGTGCAACATTCTTTCAACCTTTTACCATCTGTTGTTTCTTTATATGCTTTCGTGCTGTGTGATCTAAGCTGCTTAGGTTGCCAGCTTTTTTTTTTTTTTGTTAATTGTGAGATTTTTTATTTTTTTCAGAGGTTGCAACAACAGATCTAAATTTGGAAGAATCCTTCTCTGTTCATGCTGGAATTGCTCACACCAGGTGGGCAACCCATGGGGAGCCAGCTCCAAGGAATAGTCATCCTCAGACCTCTGGTGCTGAAAATGAATTTGTAGTTGTTCACAATGGAGTTGTCACTAACTATCAGGTTTGCTTCAAGCATGACAAAAACAGTTTAAAGTTGTTTTTTAGTTGGTATTCTTAATCATGGGAGGGATATTATGATAATAAGCAGCGATTGGGGCCAGTGGTGGTGAGTGGGTCAAAATGTAACAATTGTTCTAGAAATTTGTAGAATGACTTCTTTGTGTTTATACAAATTTTTATAATGTGAGCAATTTTTCTGAAGAAGTGACAAATAACGAATCAAATACATTTTCATGTCGAGTGTTAAGAGTTGTTTAATTGAATATTACAGAAACAGAAAAGAGAAACATGACCTGAATGAGTAATTCCTGTATGGTTAATGAATGATGGCTAAGAACTGTGTAAATTTCAGGTTTTGAAGGAAACACTACTTCGACATGGATTTATATTCGAGTCTGAAACAGATACAGAAGTGATACCAAAGCTTGCAAAGTTTGTGTTTGACAAAGCACATGAAGAAGGTACTTCTTTTTGGAAGTATCTTCACCTGGTTTGCTGGATAGCTTGTAGATATTAAAAAATATTTATTAAAAAAAAAAAAAAAAATTGACTGCATGAGTTTGTTGAGAATTCTCTATCTAGTTCTAACTCTCGCCAGTCATGTTATACTGTTGTAGAGGTTTATAAAAGTGAAAATATTACTGGGTACAGATGGACCAATAAATGGAGTCTTTGGAGGGAAAATAGTTTGATAGTGGCATTTATGCAAGTTCTTTTGAGGAAGAAAAGCTTTATTATCCTAGTTTAATGCAAAGCGTGGTTAATCTGAAAATTTGTTATGTTTTGACAATGACTATACCTTAGTTTAGGTGTTTTTGGAAAGAACCTTAGTTTAGGTTTAAGTCATGCTTCTAAACCGCTACTGATGTCTTGTCTGTTATGGCAAGTTGATCTGTTGGGGAAGATGTATAATAATTAGGGGTGGGCATTAAACCGGTGCACCGAACCACCAAACCAAATTGAACCTGCTTCGGTTCCAAAATCCCTATAACGGTTCGGTTCGGTTTTTACTGTGGAGTTTTTTCACAAAATTTTTAATATGTGAGGAATGATTCGGTTCGAAACGGTTTGAACCGAACCGAACCGAAAAAGAAAATTACGAAAATACCCATAAAGTTTCTTAGTTCACATCTGACCTAACTCTAACTTATTAGCATTAATTCAAGTTTTTAACCCGGTTACCCATTAGATTAGAAGTTAAAAAAGAAGGTTAGCATTTTTTATGCTATTCAATTCAATATTTTGGAATTATGTTTTTTTTTCTCATTTTTGTTTTACATCTCGATTTTGTGATTATATTTTATAGTTTTCAACCTGGTTGCCTATTAGATTAGAAGTTAAAAAAGAGGTTAATTTTTTATGCTATTCAATTCAATATTTTGGAATTATGATTTTTTTTTCTCATTTTTGTTTTACATCTCGATTTTGTGATTATATTTTATTGTAATTTTAATTAGTTTGATTGGAATCAGATTTTTTTGTCATTTTTATGATGTATTGATGGTTTTTTTTGTTAAGTTCAATAATTTTTTTAATGCTAAGTTTTGAAATATAAATGAATACGCAGTAGTATAAAATTTGTTTGCTAATTGAGGAAAAACGAATAGTGGTTGTATGCTTCTCATTTGACTATTGCTCTGATTTGAGAGCGCATCTATGTTGAATCACACTTTCTTTGAAGCTGAAAAAAAAGGGAACGAATGGTTCGAACTGAACAGATTCGGTTCAGTTTGGTTTTTAGCTGGAACCGTTTTGGTTTGGTTCGGTTTTGTAATATAATAATCCTGTTTATTCGGTTTGGTACGAACCGGTTCGGTTTGGAACTGATTGAACCGGTTGCACAGCCCTAATAATATACTAATAATCTATACTAGTTGCATAGTATTAATATTATTATATGCATCAATTTTGTGGTCGTAAATTACTCATGGGATGAATAACTCTATGTTTTTTCCGATGAAACTCTTTTCTGTTTTTGTGAAAACATGTTGCGCGTAAGGGTGTCCTTGAGTTTGTCGAGATATTTTGCTGATTTTTAAGGCGACAATTCCGAAAAGCATGACTAACTGTTCCTTGAGTGGAATGTATATGGGTAAATTGTGGCATTTGATAGTGTATGGTCGAACTGAGACAGTGGTCAATGTGTTGGGAAATATTATCGGTAGACCAATAATTTAATGCCTTGTGTGAGTAAATTGATATCCCAATTCACAGTAGTGCTATTTTTATTTGTTGAATCTTTGTATTGCAGGTGATCAGGATGTCACGTTCAGTCAAGTTGTGCTTGAAGTTATGAGGCATCTCGAGGGAGCCTATGCACTTATTTTCAAAAGCCGTCACTATCCCAATGAATTGGTTGCTTGCAAACGTGGTAGTCCTTTGCTCCTCGGTGTTAAGGTATGCACAATTGTACCTTGGGATAACTTTTGAATGTCGAGTGATACGCCGATGCACTTTGAAGTAATGGTTATCAATAAGGATTAAAGACTATTGTCTGTTGTTATAAGTAATGTTGTCCTGACATACATGGTGATTAAATTTCATACAATTGTAAATCCATAAAGTTATTTATGTTACATATGATGTGAGGAGTTGAAGCCATGATTGTACTCTATTCATTTCAAATCTGTGATGTTATAACCTAACAGTACCATAAGATGATTCTTTTTGTATCCGACTTGGCTAAATTTCAAACTTATTTACCAAATCCAGCTTGTTTCGAGATTGTTTTCCAGACCAAAATATTTCTTTTAATATGCCAGTGACAGTGGTATCTTCATTGCTTACAATGTTACTCGGGACACGATTTCTACTTGCCTCTAGGAGCTGCTTGAATTTCTCTTTTTTCTTGGGCTCGCTAGAGTTTTGAGACGGATTATTATTTTTATTCTTCTGCCGAAGTAGAGTTGCATCAACACAGAACTTGAAAATGCAAATTCTTTAGAAGAATGCAATTAGTTGTAGACTTCTAAACTGTGAAGCTATATTGATGCTAAAAAGAAATGCTTGGAAGTTAACAAAATAACAGTCTTTGTGATGTTCAAAACAGCCTACGAACTGAATTATTTTGTGGCGACAGGTCTTGGATACCTAATCTAATGTCTGGGATAATTTTTTTAGATTATGAACCGTTTTTAAATTTTCTCTTTTAAGTAATAGGATGGCAAGCAAGATTTGTAGTGGCCAAGTTTAGACTGACAAAGCCACTTACTTAAGTTGTAGTCATTGGTTGAGTTCATTAATTACTTGATATATTTTGACAATTTTGTTGCCTTTTTTTAATTCACGCTTTTTACAGGTCAATCTGTTTTGTTGTATTTACTGTTGAAAAGCTTAGGCCATTTTGACTTTCTGGTCAATGAATCAAATAACATCTTTGTTTTGTTAAATTAATGGTTTGTTTAAAATGCTTTACTTTTTGAATCGCCCTGTACAGATTAACAGATTCATGTTCGTGATGGAAGAGTTTGTGATGTTCAGCTTTATATGATTATATTTTAGCCCTATGGTATCTCAGCTTCTTCATTTAAAATTGCTTTATTGCTGCAGGAGCTTAGTGAAGATATGAGCAGAAGTCTATCATTCAATGATGGCAAATTTTTCACAAAGAACGACCAACCCAAAGAGCTGTTCTTATCCAGTGATGCCAATGCTCTGGTTGAACATACTAAAAAGGTGTTGGTGATTGAGGATGGTGAAGTTGTTCATCTAAAGGTATTTGTCTTCCATCACTTATGTATTGGGTTGTAATATGCTTGGAAACATGGAGCTTTATTGTGTGTTTCTACTCTTTTTAGCAGGAGATCTGTGTTCTCTTCATCACTTTTGCTTTTAGCTGTTCTTGATAGTTGGGAAAATGTTTATTCTGCTGGTTTTATAGCTTATGAGGGACGGTTATATTTGTTGGATTTTGTCTTAATGTTTAATGTGGCAAAATGACACTTGTCTCTCTTCTTCCATGTCTAGCAAGAATTAAATCATCATTGTTATAATTAATTTTTTAGGGTAAAGTAGTTGCGGAAAGTACGTTTACTTACTCTCATTACTGGGTCCTATGTACTTGAAGATGAATGCCTGCATTTATTTATATAAAGGTGGTACCTTACTCTTTTTTTTTGGAAATTAGGTGGTACCTTACTCTGTTATGTCCTTACCATGAAAACCCATCAACGAGCATAGTGACATTAGTCAGGTATGATTCACTGAATCATGGAGTAACATAACCGACTAACATGCTTCTCACCCGGAAGCATCACGGTGGGTTTTTTCCCC
The DNA here is from genome assembly GCA_001753735.1 of Embelia ribes. Lineage (NCBI taxonomy): Eukaryota > Viridiplantae > Streptophyta > Magnoliopsida > Ericales > Primulaceae > Embelia > Embelia ribes. Next base: position 8,614 of record MKEJ01061490.1, read on the forward strand.
ATTGTGCCTCGTAGGTTTGTTCACTGTGTCATTTTGTAGACAATGTTGTTTATTTGATACTTAGAAAGAGATCATCTTTTTTCAATTAATCTGCTGCCTTTTATTTGTTTGGATTATTTTCTCCTTGTAATTTGTTTGGATCAGGAGATTGGTGTTTAACACGAATGCATTTACTTCCTTTTTTCCAATTCTCATTTCAGGATGGTGCCATGTCCATTCTCAAGTTTGAAAAAGGGAAAGGAAAACACAGTGGTACTCTTGCTTCTGTGCAGCGTGCATTATCCATTCTTGAGATGGAAGTTGAGCAAATAAATAAAGGAAAATATGAGCATTACATGCAGAAAGAAATACATGAACAACCTGAATCTCTAACCACAACCATGCGTGGAAGACTTTTACGCGGAGGTTCATGCAAAGCCAAAACTGTTCTATTAGGCGGTTTAAAAGATCACCTGAGAACTATTAGGAGAAGCAGGCGTATCGTTTTTATTGGTTGTGGTACAAGCTATAATGCTGCTTTAGCTGCAAGACCCATTTTGGAAGAACTTTCTGGTTAGTGTAGTTATATGTACTTGTTTCCGCAGCCAGATTTAGAAATATGAAGTAATTTTATACTATTATTTTAATAACTTGATCTGTTTAAAATTTCATAGGTATTCCTGTGACTATGGAGATTGCCAGTGATCTGTTGGATAGGCAAGGACCAATATACAGAGAAGACACGGCTGTTTTTGTTAGTCAATCTGGCGAAACTGCAGATACTTTGAATGCTTTAGACTATGCATTAGAAAATGGTGCACTATGTGTTGGCATCACAAATACTGTCGGAAGTGCAATTGCAAGAAAAACACACTGTGGTGTTCATATTAATGCTGGCGCAGAGATTGGTGTGGCTAGTACAAAGGTAACATTGCACTTTAAACTCTTGCATCTCGTCATTGTTGAGTTCTCTGTCTCATTCCATCTGTTTGCAGGCCTATACAAGTCAAATAGTTGTGATGGCTATGCTTGCACTAGCAATTGGAGGTGATGCATTGTCCAGTCAATCTACAAGAGAGGCGATAATAGATGGCTTGTTTGATTTGCCTAGTATGTCGTGTCAATTTTGTTGGTGACATGGTTTTCTTGTGTTGATTCTCCAATTTTTTTTTTGTAGACCAAATTTATTTATCATGCTGGAATTTGTTTATATGTGTTATGTAGATAAGGTACGAGAGGTATTGAGGCTTGACCAGGAAATGAAGGATCTTGCAAAACTACTAATGGCCGAGCAATCACTGCTTGTTTTTGGGAGAGGATACAACTATGCTACAGCTCTCGAGGGGGCCTTGAAAGTGAAGGAGGTTGCACTTATGCACAGCGAAGGAATACTTGCGGGGGAAATGAAACATGGTCCTCTGGCCCTGGTTGACGAGAATCTTCCAATTGTTGTTATTGCAACCCATGATGCCTGTTTTAGCAAACAACAGTCGGTTATTCAGCAACTTCATGCTCGGAAAGGGCGACTTATCGTCATGTGTACGAAAGGGGATGCTGCTGCTGTGAGTGCTGGTGGCTCTAGTAGGGTAATCGAAGTTCCTCATGTTCAAGATTGTCTTCAGCCAGTAATCAATATTGTGCCTTTGCAGGTAGCTGAATTAATCATGCCCGCAATTTTCCTTAATGTTCAGGTGTTATGCTGAATGGGTACATCATGTTCGCTTTGAATTTATATGCCTGTACTTCTTTTGCTTATGCTTTGAGTGAAATTTGCTTCTTATTATTTAATAAATCAAGCGTGACCTTGATATGGATTTGGAGCTGCTAACTTATCACCCTTCAATTCAAGTTCACACCTAGCTATTTCTTCTTCTTGTTTGGCATTTAGGATGCTGCTCCATCTTATCATCTCTGCGTCCCACGAGTGAATATGAAGTTTAGCTGAAGCATGGCACATTTGCTCACACATCTTCTAATCACTTTATTTGTTTGTGTGGTTGCAGTTGCTGGCTTATCATCTGACTGTTTCAAGAGGACACAACGTTGACCAGCCCCGCAATCTTGCAAAGAGTGTCACAACTCAATGATCAGCATCCTTATCCTTGCCTAGTCTGACCACTTAGTTGATGGTGATGTGCTCGGGTTTCGTACACATGACTATCTGATTTTGAATCACCAGTTTTGTCAAGTCCGTCCCGACTCTTTGGGATCGGGATCCCTTTCCTACCTTTCAATTCTCATGTAGTTTATGTAAAGGGTGCAATTAATTATTATTCTTGCTCATACATGATTAATATTTATCCTCTTCACTTGGATGAGGTTGAAAAACCAGATTGAGTAGTGCTTGCCGGAAGTTTGATCCATTGTATGGGTAGGCAGGGTCTTCATTTTACAGCGTGTAAGTTGATTGGAGGATGTAAAACAAGATATTACAAAAAAGAGATGACAATGTCTGGGTTTTGCGGCAGAAAGAATAGGTTTTAGTTGTGGTCTGAATCTACGAACGAATAAAAAGAGTTCATTATCGACACTAACAAGGATCAGGGATTCTAGTTGCTAGATCTATTATACATCTGTTCGAACAAGTACAACTACATTGTTGTATGCCCCAGTTCAGTTTTTCTGTATGACTAATACGAGATCAAAAGGCTAGTTCCCTGAAATATCGGGAAGGCAGAGGAGGTATCACAGCTACACAGCTAGGAGATCGTCCACGACTCCTGTCGCCTTGCTTATGCACACCATTGTTGTCCCAAATCAACAGCATATCTCAAGCAGCATTGGAATAAATTATCTACTAATGCTGTGTAGTCGTTGGATGATTGGCTAGACTTCCAACTCATTTAAGAGATCAGGCGGCGGTGTTACGGCTACAGCAAAAATTCTGTTTGATGGAAGTAAACCATAGGGGGCTCACCGATCTTGGTCTTGGATAACGTGGTCAGAAGATTTTGAGGGTGAGCAGCCACCGGTCAACCCCCGCGATCCATGGTCCCCTCAGGGGAAGGAGTCCGTGGTCATTCCTCGATTTCAGCGCCATCTGGTATCCTACTCTGCTTCTTCCTGAGCATCATCGTCATCTCAGCTCTTTTTCAACCCGTATCTAATGTAGGCTCGGCCCAAAGCCTACTAGCCTTCCGGGACTCATCTTCAGTCACACCTCCAACGGTCCAAACACTTCGATCTTTCCAATACAGATTATGATTAGAAAAAGTTGTAGATTTACCCATTAAATATACCAAAAATTCTTATCCTTGATATTTTATAGAGATAAATTACATTATACTAAAAGTGGTACATGTGAAAGTAGAATTATGTCATCCTTTACCCATTAAATATACCAAAAATTCTTATCCTTGATATTTTATAGAGATAAATTACATTATACTAAAAGTGGTACATGTGAAAGTAGAATTATGTCATCTATTTTTTCATATAAGCGGATAAGGTTTTGGCTACATTTGTATAAATAATGAAAAGGATATTATAAATATTAAGAAATATAAATATTGAAAATGTTGGGGAAAAAAAAAGGTAAGAAGCAAATAATTGCGATGTACTAAGAGTTGTTTTCAAATAGCTATTGTGTAGTTTGATTTTTGCAATTAATTACAATGTATTATTTAATATTATTAGTTGAATTGTTTGAAACTGTTTAATTTTTTTTAGTGGACCATCATTGCCGATTATTTTATTAAATTTATACATACCAAATTTTACTATCCGTAGTTAGATTTTTAGAAGCATATGATAAATTTTATGAGTTTAACTGATTAGAGAATTTGATAAGAGAAAATGTTATACCATTAATTACTATGTAAATAGCAAGCACCAAGATTTTCCAACAAATAATTTTAATACTTAGGAGCATTCACAAGAGACTTTTTAAAGAGAGTTTTCTCTCATTTGTTTTTTCATACGAGAAATAATAAAAGATAAATATGCCATATCAATATATTTATTTTTCTGTGTTGCTAAATTTTTTTTTGAAATAATACACTAGATTTCTTAATAGAAAAATTATCTATTCACAATTTTTTTATTTAAATAATAATTTATTTTTCATCAAATCTTTAAGATGTTGATTAAGATTAGGAAACTTTTTTTACACTATCTTAGAATATATAAATGTGTGTGTATTCTATTAAATTTGAATAAATTTTATAGATAGTTTTTTTTGGATAATTAATTTTTTTTTTTGATATGTTATGTTTTCACCACTGTTAAACCAAAAACCCAACACTAAACTAGGCCTCCACGATGATTAAAACTTCTATACAAGACTTTTATTATATAAAATAAGAATTTATTATGATAATATTTTGAAATAAAACAATAACTGATTTACAAAAATAATAACATATTGATGAAAAGATAAGACGGTAATATTTAAATTATAAGTTTCACTATAATATTTTAAATAAGGCTAATACTTGGGACCGCCCTCGCCGTCGCTCTCTCTCTCTCTCTCTCCGAAATCTGTCTAATGGCGGAAGAGGGCGCCGGATCGGAGGAGCCGCTCCTAAACCGCAACAAGGCCTTGGCTCGGTCCATCTCCCACGCCCACGACGAGCTCCACAGCTTCCGCTCCTGGCTCCGGTGGATGTGCGTCGACCAATCCTCCCTCGCCACGTCATCCCTCTCCTGGTCCGTCTTCCTCCTCCTAGCGGTCCTCACCCCCTCCCTCTCCCACTTCTTCCTCGCCTGCGCCGGCTGCGACGCCAAGCACACGCGCCCCTTCGACGGCCTCGTCCAGCTCTCCCTCTCCGCCGTCGCCGCCCTCTCCTTCGTCTGCCTCTCGCGCTTCGTCAAGAAGTACGGGTTGAGGCGGTTTCTGTTCTTCGATAAGCTGTGTAACGAGAGCGAGACCGTTAGGAAGGGGTACACCAAGGAGCTCAATGTAGGTTCATTCTTTAAACACACTCCCTCTCCCTCTCTCTCTCTCTCTCTCTCTATAGAATTATTGAATTTAATTGGCATTGTGATGATATGTATTGTGGATTGTAGCAATTAACGTGCAAAAAATTAGAATGATGATATACGGATGGGAAATTATGAATAGATATTCAACAAATATGGTGGAATTTTAGTCAAAACTGGAGCAATTTGATCGGCATTGTGATGATTTATATATATTATAGATTATAATTAACATCAAAATTAGAATGATGATATACGCACGGGAAATTATGAATAGAAATGAATAGGGTTAAATTTTAGTCAAACTTAGAGTAATGATATACGTTAAAAAAATCATGTACAGAACTGTATAAACTTTGGTCACCAAATCCTTGGAAAGGAAAGGATGTACCTGCACTCGCTCTCACGATAGTGATCTTTTGAATTTTGATCGTTATGCAATCTGATGACTGCTGATTGGTTAGATCCTATTTGTATTTTTTTTTTCTTAAAAATAAAATCACCGTGCACAAAATCTGGATCCACTGAGGTACTCGACTTGTTTGGGCTCGGGAGTAGGTATAAATATAAATATTTATACTTGTAAATATATGTAGTTACATTTATTTATTAAAATATGGGAAAAAGTATTTTGTAATTGAGTTTGAGTCTTCACAATGTTCAGTCGAGTTGAGCTCGAGCATAAATTTTGGCTTAAGCTCGAGTTGAGCTTGGGTTGGACTTTGGAGTAGTGTTAATTCGAGTTGATGCTCGAGTATGTCTGATATGATACTTGGCTAAACTTGACTCGTTGTCACCCATAAAATGGGGTACAAAAGGAGCTCAATGTCTGTTGACTTGTCTAATATGCAAAACAAATTTGAATTTTTTTTTATGGAATGTTATAGCAATGGCACCCGTTTATATGTTACTTGTGAATTTCAATAGCTTTAGTCGTAGCTACGTCTAAAGGGAAATTTTGAACATTATGTTCATGCATATTTTCCATGTAAAGGTGAGCATAATTAATGACTTTAACTCAAGTATTAGTTGCTTGACCTAGACCTTCATTTACATATCGGCTAACAAGAAATGTAAAGAACGAGTGTTATTGAAACTAACATATTGGAAGATTAATCACCCAAAATAACCATGAGCACCTGCATGTCATAAGCTTCTTCCTCTTGACCAAATCTGTAATCTGCATTAGCAGGTTCCACTCTATCGTTGTATTACAACTTCATTTCTTACTCCTCCTAACTTCAAATCGACCCAGTAAATCTAACCAGTACAACACTATATTTTTTCCAAAGCTGCGAATGTTGTATCTTAGTCTATACTATACTTTTTCAATTTCTTAAATTCTCACTAATGGTTTTTTTTTTTACCTGTGCAGAGATCCCTCTTGATCCTCTTCATATTTGTGCTCCCCTGCTTTGCTGCTGAGGCTGCTTACAAAATATGGTGGTACGCCTCGGGAGCCAGCCGCATACCTTTCCTGGGGAATGCATACATAAGTGACACCTTAGCGTGCATCATGGAGCTCCTATCGTGGCTCTACCGCACTGTGGTATTCTTCCTGGTGTGCGTCCTCTTCCGCCTTATCTGCTATCTCCAGATCCTACGACTCCAGGACTTTGCTCTGGTGTTCCATGCCGAGTCGGATGTGGAGTCTGTCTTGAGGGAGCACCTTAGGATCAGGAGGCACCTGAGGATTATAAGCCATAGGTACAGGGTGTTTATATTGTTTGCCCTGATTATCATCACTGTCAGCTTGTTCTTTTCTCTGTTGATGACCACAAGATCCACGGCGGAGGTTAATATATACAAAGCTGGCGAGCTTGCGGTAGGCAATGTTTTAATTTTTTTTCTATTGACACATCTGAACTGTTGTTATCCTTGATCACATTTATTGCCTGACTTAGATGTGTTTGTCATGCCCATCCAAACATGGTTAAAATATAGGCATTATATGCTATACATAAACATTAAACACCACCGTACAAATTGTTGTGTTTTTGACATTACATTCGGTGCTAAAACAACAGCTTATATGAGTTTCTTAGCACTTCAGTTATCTGGTGAAAAAAGCTTTTTACTGTTGGGCCATGATACATTATGATTTTGAAAATTTGCACAAGCTTAAACTTGCTGGAGTGGTCTTTGCTCCAACCAGCTCCCCTCTGATCTACCATCTATAGATGTACGAATCATTTTAGTAGGTTTGTCTTCTCAAATTTATTCCATTTGCCATATCAATACTTCATTCAAAGTATGAACTTTTGTTAGCAAATCTCGGCTGAAATAAAAACTCCTACAACCATGTGCTAGATCCAGCTTTATTAAGAACATTATTTGCGTGATTGCTAACATGGAACTGAAATTAAAAAGGGGAAATTGCCTGGATTTAATATTTAAAAAAATGGGGATAGTGCATAATGGCCATCTCTTCCTAAAGTCTTCTCTTGAAAATATTATTTTTTCCTAAGTCAAGATGAATCATCATTTACTTGTTTTCATTACAGGTAAGTCTGTTAAATAGAAGACAACTCATTATTTGGTAGGTTGTGTTGGTTTCATCCACAATGAAAGTTTGAGTTTGGAAAATACAAATTAATTTGGAAAAAAAAGAAAATAGTTAGTACAGGATTAGTGAATCACTGAAGCAAGTTATTTCAATCTATCAAAATATTTAGCAAAGATGTTTCTATTGCCACAACACTGTACAAAATCATTTCCCAATTTCTTAGGATTATACAAACATAAATTCAAGAGTTTTTTTTTTTAACACAATGAGATCACCCTGATAGCTTCAACTGAACATAAGACAACTAATTTATCTCTATCTTATATGAACACTATTTTCTCGTCTTTTGTTTCTCTTGTTTGTGACTATAATCTCAGCTCTGTTCCGTGAGCCTACTTGCGGGGCTGATGATCCTACTACGAAGCGCCACAAGGATCACTCACAAGGCATTGTCCGTTACCAGTTTAGCCACAAAGTGGCATGTATGTGCCACCATTGACTCCTTCGAAACTGCCGATGCTGAGACTCCTGTTTCCAATAACACCGCCAAAGGGATTTTCTCGGGTCATGCATCGTCTGGCGAGGAGGATGTTGGCGACGAAGAGGATGAGATGGATAACACCCAATTCATCCCTGCGTACGCCTACAGCACAATCTCGTTCCAGAAAAGACAAGCTCTAGGTTCGTCCCCTTTCCCCCTCCATATGTTTATGCAGAATTAGGAATTATAAAATGCTATCGATATCTTTATAATTTGATATGAAAACTTTAAAGTTCCAGTCTAGTGTAGATAAGTAATTTTTAATATTTGGAAATGATTCTGCAATTTTGGAACTGTTCAAGGAAAATTTAATGGTAAGAAGGCAAAATTGATTAATTGGACATCATACGTGGTTGAAATCAAAAAAGTCTAGGACAACTTCGATTGGTAAAGAGAGATCCTTTGAGTGAAAGTTCTTAGTTTTATCAAGACTATTGGCTATTGTCTTGGCTTCATTTCACACTAGTAGATGCAGGAGCAGCAGGACCGAGTTAGTAATAGCTTGTAGGTGGGTGTAGTATACAGTTTTGTACAAGTAAATATATTCAGTTGACGTCCCATCCACTTTAACAAGTGACTTGCGAATCGAGGGAGATAAGTTCTGCCTAATCTGCAGTAAATACAGCCCCTGTAGGCGGTAGGCTTCGGGCTTATTAGGCATTCTATTTTTCCTTTGTGAAGATTACTTGGAACTTGGACGAGGATAGGAATTGTTGGCCCTTGATGCTCAATCTGCTTCTTGTGCATGCATTTTTTAGGTATTCGTGGTATTTTTCGAGGTCACTTGGATTTTTTATAACGTGATTTATTCAAACTAATTTTACCCTCTCCAGTCCTTATAAGCAACGCATAAAGGAAAACCATTTATTTGTAAAAACTTGCGGCGAACTTCAAATAAAAATTGTAAAAACCTAAAGACAATATATCCTATATAACAAAATAGTCAATATAATGTATTTTCTATGGTGTTGAGCTGTGTAATGCAACCCAAATTTATTTCTCTTTTTCTTATTTATTTTCTTTTTGCAGTGACATATTTCGAGAACAACAGAGCAGGGATTACAATATTTGGTTTTATGCTGGATAGAGGTTCGCTTCACACAATATTCGGGATAGAGTTATCCCTTGTCCTCTGGTTGCTTGGAAAGACTATTGCGAGTCTCTAATTATTTCGGAGTTTTGAGGTATAGAGTATTAACATCTGAGGGAGAGAGATATGGTTTGTGCATTTGATAGCTTTTATGTGATTCATTTTCAATATTCTTTTGTTTTAATGTAATATTTATTCTCATTTTTGTTCCTTTTTCATTTGGTTGCTCCCATTTTCAGGGCTCAATGATTATGTTATTGATGTTGTAATGAGTGTATGATCTCAATCTTTCATGTAAATAACAAGTGGAATGTGCTTCTATTTGTATATGGTATGAACGACATGGATGGCGTTTGCACAAAATAACCATCTCGAATGGAACCGGACACATTGGATCGGTTAGTTCTGTTATCATATGACCTCGGTTTGAGTTCCGGCTCCGTTTCCGATTGGAAAGAACCATTGCGTATCAGTTCGATTGCGGTTACACAAATCTTGGATCCAAAACCGAACTAAGATCCGATTCGATCCATAATCTAGTCTTCGTCGTAGCATTATAATTTTAAGATAAATATTGTCCGACTTGCATACATTTGCAATGATGTCAAATTATACGCGTAAAGATGTATGTTTATGTTTTGGTTAATCGGTACATCCTATAACTGAACCGAAAGAAAAGAGAACCAAATCCGTGAAACTGAGAACCAAGCCAAACCGATTTGAGCTGGTCAAGAATTGAACCAAACCGGAATTGGATCAATCTTCAATGGTTTCGGTTCTGGTTCCAAGAAAATAGAAACAATCTCTAACTATTTGGTTTCATATTTTATACTGAATCAATCAGAAATGAACCATTTACACCCTTTGATGGTGTGATTTATCAAAATATTGTAAAACATGAAAATGATTCTGCATCTAAAAACATTCCGATGGTCTTGCCAGGGGGAATTTTGATAAAATGACTCTAATATCTATTTTTAATATTTTTTGCAAAAATATATTTTGGGCGTAAAAAATATAAAATACCTTTCACTTCTTTTTTTTTCTTTTTCCCATATCTTCTTGCACTTTCTTTCTTTCTCTCTTCCTCTCCTCCATTATTTCTTTGTTCTGCAATTCTTTTCTTTTTTTCCCAAATCAATTGGAGAAAACGATGGATAATTAAAAAAAATATTTGCTCTTTCTCTTTCTCTTTTATATATACATTTCACCACTTCTTTAAAGTTTTTAACAATTGTATCTGATTTATTAATTTATTGATATTAAATTTGAAAAAAAAAATATCATTATTTGAACTATTTCTAGTAAGAATACGATGGATCTAATAAGTTAAAATCATTATTCGTAAATTATTCTTCAATATTAAAGCTGAAGATTAGTGAAAAAATAATGAATAAATTGTGAAAAAATATGAAAAACAATTCTTCAAGTTTTTCACGTTCTTCACCTTCTTCAAGATTTTTACGTTTTTCAAAATTTTCAAATTCTTCACATTTTTCACTTTTTTCAAATTCTTCACATGTTTCATTTTTCTTCGTATTTATGCACTATTTTCAAATTTATTTACTTTTGTCAATTATAGTTGATAATATATTATTTATTGTTCAATATGATGAAATTACATAGATATGCAAAGTCTCATAAATTTGAATTCAAAGTGGAGAAGTTAATAAAAGATATTTGGTACATGAGATGTATAGGTAAAAACTACAAATGGAGATTACGAGCTGCAAAAGAAAAATTCTCGGAGATGTTTCTCTTTTTATACAATTCATTTTCTCTTTTATTGGCTAAAAAAATATATTAAATGATGGTATTTTAGTAAAATATTCATTTGTAGTAATTTTAAAAGAGGAAAGTAGCTTATAATTTGGGACGAACAAAAAAGTAAAGTGAACCTATATTTTTGGAACCAAGAAAGAATGTAGGAAATTGCTACATACAAATATGTATAAAATTACACTCCAAAAAATAATATATACAGATTTGATCATTTGTACCTCATTTAAATTTTAAAATTAAATTTAGTTTTTATTTAAAGTTATGTGTTGGGCGTGTAAACCGAGGGTTAAATTATAGATTGACCCATTAGGTTTCTTATAATTTTAGAATATCTATATGGTTACTTAAATTATATTACCATCCCAACAATATTTATATATTCATTGCCTTTTCTCCCAAAATTAATTGGACAAAACGATTTTCAATTTATACCGCAAATGACCCATAAAATAACCAAAATATCTCTTTTAAGCACAAAGTCTCTAGCTTTTTAATTTCTTAGAAATAGATTGTATAATTATAAATATAATAAAATATTTTCCTTGAGATATAATGGGTTTCCTCTAATATTTTCTAACTACTTACTTCAAAAATAAAAATAAGAAAAAGAAAGTCATGATTGATCCACCGTCTCTTTTTGATAGACCACCTTTCAATTTTTGATCAACCCAAATTATAGTCTAATTTTCTTGTTTAAAATTATTACAAACAAATATTTTAGTAACATGTCCTCATTTAATTAACTTACTGTTGAATGTCATGCATAATTGACCTAGAAAATTGTAAAAGAAATTGTAAACAAAGGTTTTGAATTTAATTTTTTTTTTTCACAAATCACTCTTATATTGTAAAGTACTAGTATGTTGCGAAAGAGAAAAGTATCGTGCATAAATAAAAGTTAAAATATGTACGAAATTATTTTGGAATTATCTTATAATGAGTAAAAATTAAATTAAGGTCAAAATAGCCTAAAAACACTTCATAATATGATTTTTTAAACAAAAAAAAAACTCAACTTCAATTCCAAATAAGATCTAACATATCAAAAATACGGATATTATTGGAATTTTTTTGTTAAGATTTTGTTGCTAAAAGAAGAAAATCGTGCATCAGAGGAAAACAAACAATAAAATTAAAGCCTCTATGAGGTTTATATATTCACTTCACTTTATGACAAATTTTTTTAGGGCAAAGTAAAACTCAATT
>MKEJ01061497.1:0-22481 GCA_001753735.1 Embelia ribes
CTCTCTCTCTCATGCAAGTAATCAAATTGCCTCGTCTGTTAATGCAAATAGTTAGCCACCAGCCAAGTTGGGGAGTTATGCAACCAGAGTCTGAATGTCTAAAACAGATCTCAGATACCACTTGCTTTGATGCGTATGTACAGTACAGTGGTTGTTCCAACTTGCCACGGTTGGTTTGACAAATGAAGTAGATAACATGAAACAATTAATATATCCATGACTTCCAACTAATCAAACTAAAAACTAGCATATGATGCTAATATTGTTAGGAGATCAATAGGCCCGTAGCCACTTAGGGTACAAGCAATCAATCCCTCCCAAGACCATGACGCGGAAACATAACATATAGATGTGCATAACCAAAATGAAAACAAGCAATCCGCATAAACAATATGCATGAAGAAATATAGAACACGATATTTTTTTAACAAGGTTCACCCACTTTCTAAAACTACATCCTCGGCTATTTATTCCATTATAATATGAATATAATTACAATGAATAAATAAACTCCCACATGATACTGCGAAAAATCCATCAATTCAACGCTACGTGAAACCACCTAACACTCGACGAATTTTGATCCGAGAGAAATTTCCTTGCCCAATAACGTCTTCATTGGAACCACTCTCTACCTCACTAGGATTTTTTACCGCTCATGAAGACTAGGAGTTTTCCTTATAATAGCCCTCCTACAGATCTATCTTCCATAAACCAAGATACCGAGTATACGAGAGACCCCTCACATCACTAATAATGAGAACCCAATAAAACCCAACCTCTCCACCATGGGGTAACACCCCCCCCCCCAAACGAGGAAAATCCTCACAAAGTTGACCATTTATGAGTATCTCATTTATCTTAATACACGTTCCATATAGTATATATAAGATACACAAGGAAATAGAACCTAAATAGGAAACAAATAAAATCAAATTTTCACAAACAAATTTCCATGATCCATCACCCTGCAGGGTTGGTGATCCATCACCCAAAGGCTAAATGTGATTTTTAACTTCTATTGATTCCAAACTCACCCAAAATGTTCCCAAAACTCCCGCTATCTATTTCAATCCCAAAACTCCGTGTGCACTTGGATTTTAAGTCAATCTCCCAACAAATATTGGATCGGTTAAGGTCATGTACACCTCCATTGCAACCTGAGGGTAACGGATTTGCACCTTTGAAACAACAGGTAAGGCTGCGTATTCTTCAGGAGAATACATAAATTACATCAGAATCAGCCCAATTAACTTTCTATAATAAGTTTCTAAGAGTACATATTCTTCAGGAAAATTTCCTTGCTACTTCGGACTGATTCACCAGATGCATTTTCCGTACTGCTACTGTAGCAGTAAAGAAACAACAGAATCATGATTGAATGTACCCTTAAATTCACTAAACAGAAAACTTAAAAAGTTACCTCAATAGTATGGTAGTCGATTAACATAATCATTTCATTTACTACAAGAGCCTTGAGTTCAAGCCCTACCTCAGAGTATAAACAAAATGAATAGAATGTGAGTCAACATCATAGCAGGGAGCTCAAGAGCGTAGTATATAAAAGAGAAAGCAAAACAGAGCCGAGCCAGATTTTCAACACTTGATTACTAAGTAAGCCCTAAAACCAAACCCTGAATTGGTACATTTATGAACTGAAGTCACAAAATTAAGCGAAGCAGCAAGGAACTTTTAGTCTAAGGAGTTACAAGTAACAACTGAAATTAACCGCCTCAAGAATTTATTTCTCCTTCTCATAGTCGTGTGTTAAATGCTCTACATAACTACATCAAAGTTTAATAACAAACATATTGCAAATACAATCACAACATAAGCAGGGGAAAAAATCATACTGTCAGAACCCATACTCGACACCTGTCTTCCTTGTACTAGTTCAACCGCTTACTCCAGTAGCTGTTACCTGCATTAAAGTAACCAAAAAAAGGAAGAAAAGACAACAAAGTTTCAGCTCTCGAACAGAAGTGCTCTTCAAATGTGAAAGTTTAAGCATAAAATCACTAGGGCTTCTTAGGATACATGGACTTCAAATAGGGATTTGCGTATTTGAAATCCCTGTAGATATGTATGTTGGTAGTCGCGCACGAGCCCCTAATTTTGGATTCACCCTTGCACTTGGCCTAGGACATCATGGATTTCTAATGACTAGTGTTTACAAACGAATTAAAATCCACATCATAAGCCACCTCAAATCACTCTATGGACTTATTGGTGTCATATAAAGTTAGTCTCCCTACTTGCTAGGGCTGCATCTCCTTCATATTTCATCCAAATCCCAATGGGTTTGAAATCCATGTAACCAAATGGAGCCTATAGAATACTTTCTATAGTCAGTTGACATAAGGTAACATGGAAAATAAAATTGTAATGGAATAGTGTATAGCAGAATTTACCTTAGGATTCGATTTGGGTTGAAAAATATTCCCATTCCCAGTAAACGACTTCTCAACTTTCATACTCGTTTATGGTTTCGGTTAAGGGCAAAGGGCCAGCATCCAATCTTGTAAGGACTTCTGGTACGCCAGCAGTGTCTCTAATTATCTGCATCAAAGCCACCAGAAAGCAGAAATGCTAAAGAAAGGATTCAAGTGAAGACACTTTTTGAAAATAAAATATTGTATTACCATAATTTAAAAAGAGGGAAGTCAAATAACATTGAACAAAAGTCGAATATAAAAATTCAAAATTCATTATCTTGAGTTTATAAGTATCACACTGAGATCAGAGGCGGATCAACAAGAGCAGCGGCCTAAGTCAACATTCCATTTAGGGGGCCTCTTTAAAAATTTTAAGCAAAATAAATGTGGATTTTGTAGTGTAATTTCAGAATAAAAAAATAGTTGGTTAGGAATTGGATATCATTAAATTATAAAATAATAATATTATAGAGATTTAATTCTATGTAAAAATATATATGCATAAAAAAGTTTTATGCAAAACCAATTGCTAAAGAATTCCAAAATTTGGGCCTTTTTTATCAGTAAATCCACCTATTTATTTCATAATACATAGCCTGTCTCAAATCAAGAAGAGGAGGTTGTGGTAGGTTGACGGCTAGCTATAAAAAATATTCAAGTCACATGAAATGAAACCAAATAAAAAATTCCATTTGGTCGTTCCCTACTCAGCGAGGTGCTATATCGGACCCCGGGTGTGGTGATATATAGGTTGGGGTTGGGATGTTCCCCACGCGATGCGCTACATCGGACCCCAGATGTAATGACAAATTGGCAAGGGTTCAAGTTAGGACATTTCCTGAAAGCGAAGTATCATATCGGCACCAGGGTGTGGCAAAAAATAGGCATGGATTCTCACATTTGCATGGACAAGGTCGAATAAAGAAGTTAGTCCATGACAATAGGGTTCATTTGGTATCTTAAAACATAGGATTCTTGACTAGTCGGCTCGCAGAGATTGGAGAAATGATAAATGGTGCGTCTACAGGAGAATAAACGGATTGGTGAGAAATCAAGATAGATAACGCGATTGGGTTATAAGCTATATTACAAGGATAAGGATCAGAATATAAATAGGATAGGAATAATTGTTTCTAAAAACTCACAAAAAGATGTAGTCGAAGTGAAGAGACAAGGTGATCGTGTTTTACTTATTAAGTTTGCATTAAGTAAGGAAATTATAAATGTGTTAAGTGTTTATGCAACTCAAATAGGTCTGGATGAGACAAATAAGAGAAAATTTTGAGAGGATTTAGAAGAGATTACGAGAAATACTAATCAAGATAAGCTTTTCCTTAGGATCTTAACGAATATGTGGGTGAAGGTCGCGATGATTTTGAACGAGTACATGGGGGATATGATTTTGAAGATAGAAATGGTGTTAGAGATTCTATTTTGGAGGTTGCTACAATTAGGAAAAGAGAATCACATTTTGTGAAATATAAAAGTAAGGCAAATGCTAGTCAAATTGATTTTTTCCTTACTAAGAAAGCGGATAAAAGGTTATGCAAGGATTGTTCAAGCAGAGAGTGTCGCCACGCAATAAACTCTTAGTTTTGGATGTTTGTATACAAAGCTGACAAAAGAAAGAGTACCGAGTTCAAGAACCAAGTATTAAGTGGTAGGAGTTGAAGGATATGGAAATGACAGCCTTTAGGGACAAGGTAATTAAAGAAGTTGATTAGGAGAGTGAAATAAATATAAATGCAATGTAGGCGAAGATAACACAGTATATAAAGAGAGTGGCTAAGGGGACACTTGGTGAATATATGGAAATAACGTCTCCCTGAAAAGAAATCTTAGTGGTGGACCGAAAAAGTAGAAGAAGAGGTTGAAGCAAAGCAGCGAAGTTATAGAGAGCTCAAAAAGTGTCAGGATGATCACATTTATGAGAGATACAAATAAACAAAAAGGAAAATTAAAAGGGTCAACCGCAATGCAAAGATTAAAGTTCATGATAAGCTATATAGAAAATTAGATTTAGAAAAAGGAGAAAAAGAGTTACATTAAATCGTGAGATTGAAGGATAATAAGAGCAAAGATTTGAATGATGTGATATGCATAAAGAGTGTTAATGACAAGGTGTTGGTAAAAGATGAAGAGATAAAATAACGATGTAAAGATTACTTTGATAAACTTTTTACTGGTAATCAGACGAGCAATCTAGGTGATATCACGACTCATTTGGAATAGTTCACTGCAATTTTATGCGACAAATTAGGGAATGTGAAATGAAAGAAGTTTGGAAAAAAATGAAGATGAATAGAGCGGTCGGACCATATGTCATCTCTATCAAGACTTGGAAAGTTTTGGGTGATGTAGGGATAAGATGGCTAATAAAGCTCTTCAATACAATTTGATGCACTGGAAAGATACCCAATGAATGGAGAAAGAGTACTCTTACCTCTATATAAAAAAATAGTAATATACAAAATTGTTCAAACGATCGTGAGATTAAACTTATAAGCCATAGTATGAAACTTTGGGAGAGAGTAATTAAGTATGATTGATGTGGAAGCTACGATTTCGAAAAATCGGTTTGGATTTGTACTGGGAAGATCCATTACCAAATCAATTCATATACTTAGACAGTTGATTGATAGATTTAGAGAGGGGAAGAAATAGTTTTTAATGATTTGGAAAAGGATTACGATAGGGTTCCTAAAGTACTTTGATTGGTTTTGACAAAGAAGTCGATCCCTCTTAAATATATAAATGTAATCAAGGACATTTATGAAGGCACAACAACCAATGTCAAAACGTATGGTGACATCGTCTAACTTCCCTATTATGATAGGTTTGCATCAAGGCTCAGAATTATGTCATTTCCTATTTGCAATAGTAATGAACGAACTAATTAGATATATATAAACCAAAGTGCCGTGGTGTATATTATTTACTGATAATATAGTTTTAGTTAATGTGACCAGAGAGGACATAAATTAAAAACCAGAACTATGATGACAAACTTTAGAGTCACATGGTTTTAGGTTTAGTAGATCAAAAAAGGAATATATGGAGTGTAATTTCCATGGATAACGTATGTTAGACCCGATTGTAGTTAAATTAGATAGAGAACTGATATCCCAAACTAATCATTTCCATTATCTAGGATCCATTTTGCAGAGCAATGGTGGAATAGAAAGATGTGCCAATCATAGAACCCAAGCATGATGGATGAAGTGGAGAAGTGCTTCCGGGATTATTTATGATCGCAACATACCTTTACAGCTAAAAGGAAAGTTTTACGGGATTACGTTAAGACTAGCTTTATTGTATGGAACTGAGTGCTGGGATTTACATTAACAGAATTAACATAAGATGTAGTAGAGATGTGTATGTTGAAATGGATATGCGGGAAGATAAGGAAAGACAGAATTAGGAATGAAAACATATGAGAAAGGTAAGGTGTAGCATCAATTGGGAATAAGATGAGAGAGAATCATTTAAGATGGTTTAAGCATATAAGAAGGAGACCTATCAATGCATCAGTTAGAAAGTGTGAGACTCTTGATGTAGGAACAATGAGGGGAGGTAGAGGCGAACCTTTAACAACGTGGATGAAAGTGATAAAGAAGGATATGCGCATGGTAGAAATAGATGAGAAAATTGTTTTAGATAGAAATGGGTGGTGTCTACAAATTTTTGTTAACCTGATATCACATTTTATTACGATTTTATTTAGCCAGCCACAATTTATTGGAATTTTAAGGCTTGAACGATGATGATGATGATGATGATGATAGGCCTTTTTTATCAGTATTTTTTAAAAATAATAATTAAACTATAAGGAAAGATTGTTAAAACTTATAAAGAAATATTATTTCCATCATTATACTCCCTCCTCCGTCTACAAATAATTGCATATTTTGGTATGACACATTTTTTCAGGAAGTTTAAATTTACCTTCATTTTATATTCAAAAATATAAATTTGATTTTTTTTTAAATTCAAATATTAAATTGTTATATTTTAAAGCCTCCTAAAAATATATGTACGGTGAAAATGTGCAATAATTTGTGAATGGAGAGTATATATTTATATTTTTTAATGAAATATATATTTAATTTTAAAAAATAAAAAATATGGAGCTCCTTGTTTTTGGGGGGCCTATGGCAATTGACTCATTGGCATTGTGGGAAAGCCTATGGCAATTGACTCATTGGCATTGTGGGAAAGCCGGCCCCGATCAAGATTATCAAATAATGTGATGAGTAAGTGGCATACATGGCCTGGATCGGATACCCAATAACAGCGGGTGGAATCTGACCCCAAGCCACTACGATTTTGGTGCTCATCAAATGATTAACTTCCAGCCAAATGGGAAAGATATCAGACGAATGACATTTCCCATATCCGCCAAAATTTGTTAATATTCTATTGCAGCAAAGATTTATTATTGGAACAGAAAACAATACTTCCTAGTACAAGTGAACATGAACACACATAATTGGATAATTTTGTTACCAGTCACTCACAAATCTAAGTTCCGAATAAGTTTCTATAACCACATGCTCTCAAAGCACTCCAGAACATGTGTTGGACACTCTATGCAGCATGTTGAAGCTTTTACAAAAGAAGGAAGAGCTCTTTAGGTACGATGGGATTTCTCTAACATAATTGATGAAAATTTGTTACATAACCTGAAATGAATGCTGATAAAAGTCAATAGTTTGATCTAAGAAGCACCGATACGGACACGGGTACGGGTACGGGTACGGGTACGGATACGGATACGGATACAGTTGCGGACACAGATTCAAGAATTTTCAAAAAATTCTAGACACGGACACGGCAGGGATTTGGCATTTTTTTTTATTTTTTTTAATAACTTTTATAAGTTAGTAAAGTTATGTATTGGTTGTTTCAAAGTAATAACTAAACAATTATATTTTGTTATAATCTAATACACCTTACTAACGAGTATCAATTATCAAAAGGATCAAAAACATATCATGCACTAAAGGAATAAACCATTGAAACATGGTTTGTGAAAACCACCAAAATATATGACTGAAAATGAATAAAAATTGACCAAAATAGAAAAATGGTTGCAAATTGATCCGCTGAGTCCATGACAAATCCAAAATGAGTCCATCGTGTGTCCAAAGTTTAAATAATTAAATAGTATTTTGGACTCACTGCGTGGCATGTCAGACGCGTATTTCGAAGTATCCGCGGAGTATGTGTGTTCGATACTTGTCCGACACAGACACAACCCCTATTTTGGAGTGTCCGTGCTTCCTAGAGTTTGATCTTCCCTATCAAGTCCATGTAATGTATTATTTAGATGAATAGCCATGTTAGATGGATCTCGACGTTGACTAATAGAAGCAGCAGTTGAAACCTGCCAACAGGAGCATAGTTCAATGGAGCTTGGGTAACTCGTGATGGTTATGACAAGTTTTTTCAAGCTACAAAATAAACTAAATAAAACTGACCTATTTTCTTTCATATTATCAAATTCCCAAATTCAGTGGCCTTATAGATGCCATGACAGCCACATAGGAATTCAAGCCAGTTTGACAATAAAAACGCTTTAGACATTTTTTTTAATCACGTGAAATTTGCAACAAATTAAAGGTCATCAACAGCATCATATTTTTACTCACCAATATCTCATCATCAAGATAAGAAATCATGAATAATCTCTGAAAAGTTCCACCTACAAGGATATAACAAAGCTTAAAACATGTAGATAATCATTGGAAGGAAATAAAATATATACGAGAGGATTTACAAAACCATGATACCAAAAATATCCTACATACCGAAACTAACTTTTTTCTTAGGTAAAAAATTGCCATTAGGAAAATCATGAGTAAATATCATAGATCTGTAAACACAAATGGTAAATGGAAATAATCAGTCCATTACTTTGTTATTGGGATAGTAAGCACTAATTTGAAGAAAAAAATTCAAGTAATACTCGAGAAGGTGAACGCCAACAATCATACAGAAAAGAGCAAAAATGTAATGATCAATACGTAAATTCAGTTTAAAAGGCACTTACTCAGAGGGATTTTCAGCCCACTGGCCAGGGTATCCCTGATAGGAATGGGAAGCTGTTGCAAGGTGCTAGTTGCCTGACCAAATGCACCACGTAGTTGTTCAGGTATTGTCCCTTCATCCACTCTTGGTGTTTCAATAACCCCTTCAACATATTCCTCTTTCATTCTAAGAGGTCCTTCAACAGTTAATTGGGTAGAAACAACAATTTTGCTTTCTATCTGCATTTCACAGAACTGAATTTCTTAAAAAAACATAGAGTGAAAGAAATTACGCAAACAGACAAGTACATGTATTAAACTTTGATGTCTTACGCAGAGTATAATCAAAGATAAAATTCTCCACAATCAGATGAAGACAATAATTCTATGGAATAGCACTATATGCTAACAAGCACGAGCAGCTAGGTGGGCTTGCAAAGGTTCAAAAGAAATCCAAAACTATATTTCCTTGGCTTTTATCCACTCCTAAACAACAACTTGATAATGTTTCAGTTGAAACATTCGTATTGACCTGGTCATTTCAATGATCAAATAGAAAACAAAAATAACAAACAAATAATTTATTGACACTAACAACAGAACAGCGTTGAATGCCAAGGCAATGTCCACAAAGAAGGCAAATTAGCAAGGTGGTATGCAACAACTATTTGTGTTGCATATTGAATGGCATAAAGCAAGCTAGCAGATTTACCGAGTTAAAAAGTTTCATCAACACAGTTATTTTGGCATATCCATCTTTAATCACCACATCCATTTTGGACAAGTTTGCCACTGTTGACGGGAAACCCCTGTAGCAGAATCAAATGTAAAATATTAGGAGCAGATATAACATATAAACTTCTACTGGAAAGAAAACATTTTCCACACCCACATTTCAACTTACTAAGGATCGTGTACCGGAAATACGTGATTGTGTACCTGGATCAATCTCAACAAACACTGATAAGATAAAAACTTATTTTGACTTGAGTAGCTAGTTGTTAGCCGAGTTTGTTGAGATTGATTCCGGTACACAATCATGTGTTTCTGGTACACAGTCCTTAATACAATTCCTATCTAATCTCAGAATTCGAATGCTAATATTATAAAAATCCTGAAATAGGATTAAGGCGAAAATGCAAGGGGGAAAACCTTAAGCCCAAATATAAAAAAGAAGAATGTACTCACTGAAATAAGAATCTAGCGGCAAATAATCCTGGACTCCCAGATCCAAACCACTCAAAATTCCAACGGCCTTCAAGAAATGGAGACCTGGACAGCTGAACGAACAAGTAAACAATCCATACCATATCTTCGTATAACAAACTTTTCTGTTGAAAATGAACCTACGTTGTAGGACGAGGTGTCGGGTTGAGCCGCTCAAGGCCAATTATCCTCTCATTCACATCAATCTGCTGCAAATCTGTAGTCTTTCCAGTGACTACAGCTTCAAATCCTCCGGAATCTTTAAACTGGAAAAGAAAAAAAAAAGCTATTCATTGACGTTTTCAAGCAAAAATTGGCAAACAATGTTTCTCGATAAAGCAAAGCCTTGAAACATTGCTGATGCCTTAAAACGAACACGTCCTCACATGCATTCATGAATTGGCTACCACTGGTAATTGGAAACGCATAAAATATAAGCAAAAAGAACATTATGCTATGTTAGTAATATTAGTGATAGAGATAATAAGGACAAGAGCTAGCTATGTAATTTCCAGTATTCTAGATTATTTCTGTGTGTATATTATATGTGTAAATCACACCAATTGTAATTGAGCGGACAATTATATTCAACATAATTTCACAATATTATTTTTTACCTCATCATGGTAACAGAGCAGATGATCCAACCCTAATTTTTTTTTTTTTTACTCTGTTGAACCATCACCTCTGCCGGTTGAACCATAACCAATTTGTTCGATCTGTCACATCATCACCATCAACCATCAATCAACCCTAACCAGACAACCCTAAATCCTCTCACCATCATCGATCACTCCTCGAACCTCCCATCGTCTAACCACAAACCCTAAATCGCCGCCATTTTTGAACTTTACCATCGTCAACTACTTTTTGTCGGCGATTCCTACCCACCACCGCCGGCCTCTGTTCGTCGCCTTTAGTCCTCAATCGTCGCCTCTGCCCACCGCCCGTCCACCATAGCACACACCACAGCCCATCATCACAACCTTCAACCATTGCCTCACCATGGCTGATCCCGCTGCCATCGTCCGCCTCAAGTCTAACCGCGCCGCAACCGCCAGCCTCCAATCGGTCACAGTTGACACAATCACCACAGCCACAACCCTGCCGCCTCCACACCCTACACCCATGGCAACACCCACAGTCGTCAAGTTCTACCACTTTGTTACCCTAAAACTAACACGGGACAATTGTCTTATCTAGAAGACATAGCTTGTACCATATTTACGCGGCCAAGGCCGTTTTGAAAACATTGATAGCACTGATAAGTGTCCACAAAAATTTTTATCAGCCCCACCAAGAGAACCTCTGCTGGTACACCACCAGTCAATACTACGTACTTGGTTTGGCGACAACGGGACCAAGCTATTTTATCAACAATAATCTCATATGTTTCTGAAGATCTTCTCACTCATCTGGTTGAGGTTGACACTTCTTATAAAGCCTGGGAGGTATTGTCCCGTTTATTTTCCTCACAATCACGATCTAAAGCCACTATATTAAAATATGAACTTTCCACTATGAAGAAGGGTGACGATTCTATTGATACATTATCTTAAGGTTGAGCATTGTGCTACTACATTAGCCTTGATTGGTGAGCCATCAAAGGACTCAAACTTTATTGTATATCTATTGGCAGGGTTAGACTCATCGTATGACTCAATAGTGGCCTCTATTCACACTCATATCGAGCCACTACTCAGTGAATCTGTGTACAGACATCTGGTCCCCTGGATCCGATTCGAGAAGCCCCAACCTCCGCCCACATGGCCACCCATTGGCCACCAGCCCTGTCACCTGGCAGCAGACGGTCGGCAGCAGCAGTCAGTCTCCTCAATAGCCCCACGGTGGCTAGTGCGGGTCCATCGGGGCTCGAACCGGAATGGGTCCCATGGTCGTAGCTCTTCCTATGGTCGTGGGTCTTTTTCCCTACAGCAGTCACGTACTATTTATTGGCAGTTATGTCGTGAGGCTGGTCATAATGGCCTTCATTGTCCGTACCGTTATGACCGTTCGTTTCAAGGGTCCCTACACACTATTTGCTTATACTGCTTCTACTACGCCATCATATGTCGATACTTGGTATCATGACTCTGGCGCGACTCATCATGTTACCTCGGATCTTCGCAACTTAAACCTAATTGCAGAACCTTACAATAGTGGTGATCAGCTACGCATTGGTGATGGTACAGGTTTGCCTATTTTACATGTTGGAGACTATTATTCCTACTACTCAGTTCTCATTTCGTTTACGCAACTTATTGCAAGTACCTCATATTGACAAAAATCTTATCTCTAATAGTCGTTTTACTGTTGAGAACAATGTTTATGTTGAATTTCATCCCTCGTGTTTTTTTGCAAAGGACGCAACTACATGGAGGATTATCTACCATGGCAAATGTGAGGCAGGCTTATACTAGGGATGTCAGTAGACCGAAGCGGGAGCGGGAGCGGGAGCGGGGGCGGGGCATACCCATTTAAAAAAACTCCATCCATCCCCGTTAGCGGGTAAATTTTTCATCCCTATCCCTATCCGCAAGTAAATTTCTAATCCCCATCCCCGTCTTCGTACTTTTGTGTCACGACCCGAATCCCGAGAGAAACCCGGGGGACGAGTGTTTCCCTTTTTGAAGATTAAAAGGAAGAAAAATTTTATTTACAGAAAATAAAACTGGAAACACTTCTTTTTCTACGCTAACTCAACAACGCAACTAATCGCATTGCAAGCAATACTACTCACAATCTACAGCATTCCACATCAACACATAAAAGTAAGCTAAGCTAGAACAGAAAGACAATGGACAATGCCAAAGTTGAAAAATATATGTGCACAACAACTCCGTAAACCTGCCTGTTTACGGATACAATAATACAAGCTAGATGCTTTCCAAAAGAGATATCGGAAGGTATATATATGTTCTCGATATCATAAAGGACAAGAACATATTTATACTTTCTCTTCTTATACAACTTCTACAACATCATCTACAACTATCTATCAGAGTACGCAACTTATACAAATTTCATAATTGAAATACTACAACAAAATGAAGGCGATATACAAAATATCGTTCTTCGTCTTCTCTTCGCCTTTCATAGTGAGCCAAAAGATATATACATGCACAATATGGCTCATCAATGATGCTTGATGTCCGCCTCCAGACTTACAATACAATTTATAAAAGAAGAAAAATGGGGAAAAGTACGGTTAGAGAAACTGCAAAATCTTAAACAGGAGTCTAAGCAATATATGAAAAATGTATGAGCAGAGTGCATATGATCATGAATGAGTAGAAACATGAAACTGTACATAAACTACACGTGTATGCAATGCATGCCTCCTCTGCACGACATTGCACTAACACTACATGCCTGCCACTTCAACATTGTTCGGACATGTATCTACTTCTCTCACACAAAATCGGCGACGACCGCCACGTTTCCCCGCCCATCCGACAACAGGAAACAAAGCCTTCACTTACTTTTCGCCGATCCGACGTCGAATAAATGGATAATCGCAGCTACTGGTTTCCCCTTTTTCACAGTAAGGCTGTAGGACTCATTGCTTCTTTGTTTATAAAAATAGTGATACATTGTCCTACTAATGCCATACTCCTCTACAAATGTAAATGCTATGTACTTGTACTCATACTATTTACATTGCTACACATGCTGTGCATTATCATCGTAAAATGTATAACATGGAATCGAAATCATATATAAATGATTTAACTGCAATATGAACAACATAATCAATGAGTTGCAATAATAATACCTTGAGAAATTTACAACACTTGTTAATTAGTCAAGTTATACTAACACTAACATTTCCTCCACAAACAATTCTCATGAACATATCAATTCACGTTCGTCTATGGTAGCCTTCAAGTCTACAATTCATGTAGGAATTTATACAACCATTATTAAACTCATTCACCTAAGGGATTGTGTCATATCCCTTTTTCTACGGTATCACACATCATTTACATACGGCAAATTCTCATGTTCAAGGTAAAGCTTATTGTCTACCGTACCTACAAGCGTCTTAGAAGCGCTCCCGAGCCTTTTTAAGCAAAAGCCCCAAATTCGATGTTTCTTCGCCCCATGATTTGATCTATCAAACGAAATCAAATCGTTAAACTCTAACACATAAAAGTGTTCAACACATAACGGTGAACAAAAATAGCAAGAAAAATTTCACGTACGAACAATGCAAGGAAATCGAAACAATTCCAATTGAAAGGAACGAGAGAAAGACTTACATAGACACGATTTTCTTATCAAGTAGGTAAAGAAAATCTACTTTTTATATAGATTAGGGCACCGGGGCTAAATGATAGTGAGGCTTAAAAGTGAAGAAAAATCAAGGCACCACACCTTCTCTCTCTAACAATTTTAGAAATAAGAAAAAGAGAATGAAGAAGGCAAGTCTTGGTCTTCACAACTTAAGTCAGTCAAAATAATTGGATCTATCCAAGTGATCGATCTGACCAGTTGGATCGATCCAAGTGCAGTTGGATCGATAGGTGCCTCTAGAAATTTTTTGGTCAGCACGTCAATTTCCAAAAACACTCGGAATCACTCATAGACACTAATGGAAGTGTCAAACAGCTTACAGAATGGCATTTTAGTGCCTGAAACTCGATATACGCATCTTAACGCATCTACCGGCAAAACCCCGACCGCAACTAAATTTCTACACTAACAACCACTAATAAAAATTTATGCGGGGGCGCTGCCCCGCACCCTGCAAGGGACAGCTTCCCCTTGACCCCCGCAACCTTTCCGGGAAGGTTGAACCCTGCGTCATAGCGGCAAATATTTCTATCATGGCATAGAAAACATAATAATAATATTATCTTATGCTATATAATATTATTAAAAAAAAAAGCCCAAACTTTTCGGGGACATTACACCTCTTACCACAAAAGGCTTTAAAACATTCGGAGCCTACGGTATAGCATAAGTACAAGCTTGAAAAGTCTGGTCCTATTGAAATCCTCTACAATAATTACTACCGCCCACATAATAGATTCCTCTCCCTGACGAGAAGAAACTGACGGAGGTACATATGGCCTCCTCATCTCCACCTTAGGCAGAATAGAAGAAAAAACAGCTCATTGAGAATAGTTTAGAATGGCAAAACCTTTGAGACAATGCACCTGCATATGTCCCCTACCACCACACCTTCTACAGACTGCAACAGGACACACAATTTGCAAATACTCCCCTGTGCCACATATATGACATACGGGAGCACGAGAACAATCTAGAGCAATATGACCCTGCTGGCTATATGTAAAACACCCCAACCCCTAAATCAGTGTGCTAGAAGTAGAAGAATGTCCACCATATGAAGGAGAAAAGAATACATCTCGGGATCTCTTCCGACTACTTCCGCCATCTATACTCGAACTTGAGCTTCTTCCAACACTTCCACCTCCTCTGCCTCCACCACGATTACCCGAAGCAAATCCTGAATCGTAAATGAAACGAGAACCAGAAAACTGCTCCTGAGGCCTAGGAGGACGAGTATCAAGAATATGTTGTCTTTCGAGTAAACTTGTGTCCACCTTTATAGTTGCACTTACGCAATTTTTGTAAGTTTTATGGAGCCCCGAAACCAAAATTTTCTTAATAGCATACCGGAATCCATCATCGAACCTGCTCACACGTAGCTATTTTGTAGAGATAAGCTCTGGTTCGTAATGAAAAAGACTTGTAAACAGCTTCTAATACTGTTGCAGCGTCGAATTCTTTTGGACAAGGCCTGCAAACTTCTTCTGCTTCCTTTCTCGCAAAATAGCAGAAAAGAACTTATTTAGAAACGAACTTCGGAATATTGCACACGTGATATTTCCACTGCCATGTATGTCTTCATATCCCTTCTAATACTCGTCCACTTATCCACCTAGAAAGAATGGGGTCACTGCCCTCCGTAGGTCATTATCGACCATATGGAGTACGTCAAAGATATGCTCTACTCCTGTAAGCCAATGTTTCTCCATGATTGGCTCTCTTCTCCCATAAATGTAGATGGATTCATCTGCCGAAAACTCATATAAGCTTCTAAAGTCCTCATCTCGACACTCGGTATACTTTTTGTCCTCATAACATACACCAAGTTATGCATGACTTCTTTCATGGCCCTCATCAAGCTTGTAGTATCTACTTGAGCTCCCCTGACTCCACCTTGAGCTTGTAGCGGAACATGAGGTTGAGTATTTGGAACTATTTACTCATATCCCTTCAAGTTTGCTTCACTACTCTTTTCCAAGTCAAGAATACCCTTGGCTTTTTTAGGTCAAATACGTCTAGCTTCTGCTTCTTCAATACCTTAGCCTCTGACGTGACCACCTCGAGAACCAATTCTACGGCCTTGACCACCACTTCGTCCACTACTTTTTCCTTACCTACAAGTTCTTTCTCTAGCCATTCTTTACTTTACTTCATAATTAATAACATAAAAGACATAAGTTTCTTTGTAAACAAATGCCTTTACACTATGCACGCCTTCAGAAAAAAAAACTTCGAAACTTCTATGAATGCAACTCTTCATGTTACAACTTCAACTCAAGCACTAGTAAACATTACTCATGCAATACTTCTACTCCACTTCTTAACTTCTAGCAAGAAACTACAACCATACAATCAAGCCTACACTCTCGGTCCTTTCTACTCTTAAGTCACCAAGGTTTATCTAATCCGGTTAAGCTTTGATACCAACTTGTCGCGTCCTGAAATCCCGAATAATCCGGGGTTGCGATCCTAGTTCCTTTTAAAAAAAACTAAAAGAGAAATATATAATTTAAGAAAGAAAATAAAAATGAGATTTCTTCTACTTCGCTTCTGTCACTTCTCATTCTATAGTACTAACTATTAAAAAAATATGCATAAAGAAATGCTACACTATATTATACATATGGTCTTTATATTGAAATGAGGTAATATAATATAGCCTACATATGGCTTTTATATCAAGTTATAGGTAAGCACCATGTTTACAATTTCTATAAGCGAATTGCTTTAACAAAATATAATCTCATAAAAACCCCATAAGTCTACAAGAGTATATCACACTTTTGTTTTAATCCGAACAAGCTCAAGGGCTACAACAAAGTGTAATACAAAATATACAACTTCTAATTACAACTTCAAATATGTACAACATCATGAACTTCAATTACATTACTTCTAGACCAATAATAATAACAGGAATGAGGTCACTACAAAATCAGATACAAGGACATATCTTCAAAAATATGTACATCAACTTTAGGCCATCTCAAGGATACATCTCGTTAGCCTTCGCACCTACAATAATATTATGATATAATATAGGAAGGAAAAATGCACGAGTTAGACTACTAAATAAAACAATACGTGTAATGCTATGTTGTACCATATTACATAAACATGCTACAGATTAGAATAAATATAATACAACGCAACTCGACTCAACTTCTACTTCACTTCTAGATTTTAACTTCTAAAAATTTGGGACTAGTATAAATTTATTTTTTTCTAAAAGTAAGGTTCTTTTGTGAACCCTCTATAAATTGGTCCATTCATGGAACATTTATAGGTAAATATTCGATCAGGTTTCCCAACTTTCACGGTAGGGTGCTGAGCCCTCTCTTTGTTTTCCTTGTAAATATTCATAAAATTTCGACACTTATCTTGAAAAGAAATAGAAAATGGCTCTATACTTTCATGAATGAAATACAACTTCCTTTAAAACATAATCATGTCTACAACTTTGAAAATTAACAATTTAAACTTCATTTTTTACTTCTAGAATAAGATTGAGCATTACTCCTTCAAATAGTTCAAAGTTTTTCTCTTTGCTTCTTTTAAAAATTTCATTCTCAAAACTTCAACTTCTTTAGAAATATAAGTCACTTCCAAACTTCTCATTTATCAAAATGATTCTCTAGTTCAAAACGCGTATAATGCCACATCAATGTATAAATGTCAATACAGTGGCAATATAATTCATCTTCTAAACATACTTCATACTTCAAATATCAACTTCATACAACTATATTTCATCTCCAATTCAACTTCTATGAATTAGGCTACAACTTCATAAGGTAAACACATAAACTCATGCATATATTATTATTTTGTAGGCTATCCATACCTATTATGAAGCTAGAACACTTCTAGGAAATATTCTTCAAAAGGTCCCAAATCTTTCTCTTCACCCCTCCCCCCCTTGGTTTGATCTAGCAATCAAACTCGAATCATTTCGAATCTACAAATAAAGGTGATCTACTTAACACGAGGATAAAGAAAATCAACTTTAACTCCACGTGCGAACTACGTAAGGAAATTGAGGTATTACGAGCAAACAAGACAAATTTTGTGACTTACCTCAAAATGAATTGTAAGCTCCAAGGATCAAGAATCTACTCCTAGATTTTGGATCCGCCTCGGGAACTAGATCAACCCTCACCTCCAAGATTTAATATCACTTCTCCCTTCTCTCTCTCTCTCTCTCTCTCTTTTCGGAATAAAGGTAATGGGAAGAAAAAAAATATGTTTTAAAGTAAAAAAGTAATAGGGTCAATGGCCTTTTTCATGTTGACTGGGTATACTGGTATATAGGTTTAGTATACCCGTACCTTGGTGTACCGGTATACCTTCATGTGTGTCGGCTCCTAGTGAGTTCTCCAACTAAAATTAGAAAGTCAGTGTACCGGTACACTCTTTGGTGTGCCGGCTTCCAGTGAGTTATTCAACCAAAATTGGAGGTCTCTGTACCAGTACTCAACCTTTAGGTACCGGTACTCTCTATGTACTGGTACACACATTCTGTGTGTCGGTATTCAGGTCCAAAATTGTTCTTCAACCGACTTCAAATTTCTAAACTCTCACCATGATAACCAACACTCACATCCTTCAAACACTTCTCGACTAACTTCTATTTCTCTACAATATACAGTATGCTATTCTAATACTACCACGCATGCGCTAAACCTCGTAAAGATACGATTCTCGTAACTACACTATAAAACAAACATCTCCACATTTAGCCACATTCTATACTATTGTGACATAATCTTCTTATTTCTATACTTCTGTAAACACATAAAAAATTTATATACTTTCTTCAGTAATACTTCTATAAACTCGTAAATACTTCTTACTTCCTTCTATAATACTTCGTACACTTTCGTTCTACATTAATGTAATAATAATATTATATGCTTCTGTAATATTATCATAAATGCGAAAAATTCATTCAAAATTTCTGGAACGTTACAGTAGGCGTACGTTGCATTCATGCCATTTATGCTCATATGATATTTATGCGTAGACATACATTCATTCACAATGTATATACCCAAGTCTCTTCTTTATCGTAGAATTTATTGGCTAACCATATATTTTCTTTTTTCCATATATTAGCATGTACGTGACTTTGTAGATGTGGAGGCAGGTACAGAGTATCATTAGATGCTCAAGTATATTGTACTTATTTTTGTCATACTTGCATAAACACAAGATTATGTATTTTATTTTGTAGTGTACTCTGATAACGTAGTACTGTAGCATTGTTAGCGTTACAAATGTATATATAGGTTCTTTCTCCTTTATGAGAGACAAAGAATCTACATATATAATCATTTATTTTTATTTTTGACAAACATATAACTTGTAGTGTTGTATAAGTAAACAGACATGTTTACTTTTCTTTTATGATGTATATAGATATTTTCTAGAGTTGGCGTTTACCTTCTTCCTTTCTATTTAGCGCAATTGTTTATATACATGTTGTTGATGAGCATGCTGTAGAATGTGCATAGGATCGTCCTGTAGTGGCAGACAGATGCGTATGTGAATGACATAGATGTAGATGTATTATTTTCTTTTCTTTTCGTTCTTATATTTTATTATATTTTCTTCTTTTCATTTTCTTTTGGTAAGAACTCACATCCCTGAATTCCCCCTTGGAAAATCGAGGGGTGTAACAAAAACACCCACGCGTGGGGTGATTTTTTTTGTATAAACTCCTTTTCCAAATAATTCACCCTTATAATTATAGGCAAAATTTATGTCTAACCTCCCGTAACCACCATTTCAAATTCAATTTACGGGCATCAAATTAGTTATAATTTGAATTAGGAAATTTGAGATATGATGTAAACAATATATTAAATTTGAATGAATGTAATTTAAGTTTGCTTCTTCGAAAACAAACCTTAACACTATTTAATATGCTTAAGTATTTTCTCACCAATTCAGACGAAGCTACAACTGTACAGGTCCAATGTTTTATACAATCCAAAGAAGTAAATAATATATACCATCTGGTAAAACGTCCCTAAAATCTCATTTGGCTTTCTATCATAACATTTCACTTACAGGTGTTTACACACTTGCCAACCGCTTATGTTACCATAGTCTGAAAATTAAATATAGGGTACACTTGTTTATCAAAATAATAAAAAATAAAAAAAATATAGGGTACACTCTTAGAAAAGTAAAATACTATATACTATCCGGCAAAACGTCCCTACAAGTCTCTTTTGGATTTGTAAAATATATTTTGTCTTTAGTTAAAAGATTTTATAAGTTTATAACTGAATGTTTAGCCATGACTTACCAGAGATCTTAGTCCACAAGTGCAAGAAGAAATTAAATATTAGGGTTGCACACTCAACAGCCATTCACTTTCATTATACCTTGAAATATTTAATTAAATAATGAAAAACTATCAGTTAGCAGACCACTCTTTAACTCAATTGTTAATTAGTACACTATTATTAAAAATTAACCAAAATTTCACAAATCTTTATTTTATGTGTCAATTAGTATACCGTTAACATTTTACGTCTAACTCTGTGACTGTTAATGCCACGTTATAGGGACAAAATGGTCATTTTGCACTCTATCTCTTGCGCGTCAGATCATCTGACACATAATACAAATAATACATATAGGTATACATCGTACATACATATTATATACATAATACATACATACATACAAATAATACATTGAGGGAGGGCCGACGATGCCAGAGTGGGGCGGGTTGGGCTCCGACACTAGAGTAGGGTGGCGGGGTAGGGGTGAGGTACATGGTTAGGAGCAAGCGGCGAAAGGATGGGTGGTGATAGAATTGGTGTTAGGATTGCTATTTTTCTATGTGGTACATATATTTTTAGACTTAATTATAATTAGTCCTAATATTTCTAATTGAATTCAAGCTAATTAATATGTTAAAAAAATTACGAATTTAATCTCCAAACTTTTAGAAAAAAAAAAAAATATTTAGACCTTTACTCATATTTTTATCTCATATAAAATTTTAAATTTCTCAATGTATAAAAAATTATTCTTAATTTTAATTATATTTTTAATTGAATCAAAACTATTCTACAATGTTACAAAATTACGAATTTGGTGTATCTTTATTTTTTTTAAAAATAGATATATTTGGTCTAATTAATTATTAAATTTTCAATTTTTTCATGCTTAAATAAAAAAAAGATATATTTGGTATAATTAATTATTAAATCTTCATATACTTTAACTCACTTAATAAATTTAATGCCTGCCCACTTCCTAGTATTGTATTTTTTAAAATTTAATACATGATTTAAAATAGTTTTTGAAATGACTACAGGAAAACTAATCTACAATTTTGAAAAAATTATGAATTTGGTATATTAATGTTTTCATTCTTAGATAAACAATAAGATAGAATATTTTAACAAATTAAATTTCAAATATTAAATCTCGCTTTTCCATTTATTAAATAATTTTTAATAATTTGTTCAAAACATGAAATTATAGCTGTTAAAACTGTAACAATTGAACATAATAGAGCTTTTAGAAATAAGTGGAATTTATTTGTATTCAATTGAAAATATAGAGACCCAATAGAATAAGTGGAAAAAATAAAGACCAACACCTAACCCCACCCCGGTGCCTCACCTCTACCCTGCCACCCCACTTTAGTGCCGGTGCCCAACCCACCCTATCCCGGCATCCCCGGTCCTCCCTCAATATATTATCTGTATGTATGTATGTATGTATGTTTGTATGTATGTATGTGTACCAGATGATATGGCAAAAGAGAGGGGTGCACGAAATGACCATTTTGCCTCTATTTCGTGGCAATAACAATCACGTCCGTCACTGAGTTAGACAAAAAATGTTGACAGTGTACTAAATAACACATAAACTAAATATTGGTGAAATTTTGGTTGAAGGATGGCATATTAATTGGCAATTGAGGTAAAAGTTAGTGCACTAATCAATAATTTTTCCATTATATATTTATATGTTGATGCTGAATTTTTAACGATGACTTGTGAAGGGATCTTGTTCAACAAAGAAACTAAATAAATGGGTAATGAAACGAAAGCTATTATCACGCCCTGAAATCGGTAACCCAATGACATGAGAAATAAAAGAATAGAAATATAATAACTAACTATTACATCCCATTTTCCATCTTATAATATTCATGCCATAATATACATAATAATGCCCATAATTACAAGCTTCATCACTAAATCAGAGTGCGCTAATTGATACATCATAATACATTACCAAATCTAGATACAAATATAGACTACTAGCCCGTAGCTACAAAATATACCTCTGCATGCGGCTCCTCAGCCTAGCAATTGAGTCCTGAGCCAAACTCCAGACCTATATAATTATATAGTGGTATACAATATGAAAAAAAAGAAAACGTATGGGTCAAAAATCAACAAGATGATAAATCTGATAGTAAGCGGTAAAAAATATGTATGTAAACCTATAAAAAGAACATACCATTTTATATAAATTA
>MKEJ01061501.1:0-13026 GCA_001753735.1 Embelia ribes
CCCATGCCAAAGGCATTGTGAGCTTCAAGATTACACAACTTCTTCCACCCAAGGGTAAAGGAAATCATCTTGGTATTCCACTATTTGCACTTCGCCACAAGCCGAACAATCCTCTCATCTTTCTCCTTACTCAGCATTTGCCCTTCGTTCCTCATCTGAACCAGGTCTTTTATCTTGGCATCTTTTCGGGCACAGGCTTCAGCTAGCTTTACATTTTTCACTTCTGCTTTAACATTCTTCTCTTCAACGCTCACAGTCTTCGCCTCGAAACCAGCGGCCTTCTCTTCAAAACTGGTAGCCCCCCCTCTCCATCTCGTCCTTCTCCTTCCAAGATTCTTCCAACTCAACCTTCTTCTCATCTAGAAGTTGAGTTAGCTCGGCAATATGCTTATCCTGAAGGTTTATTTCTTCCTTTGAGAAAGCATGAGCTTGAGCCAAGTCCTCTTCGCTGTTAGTCTTCTCCCAATGATGTCTGGATAGTAGCACGCCAAATTTAGAAGCCCCTAGATAGAAGTGATTCATACACTCCGAGCTCAGATCCTCCCAGGATTTGGCATACAACTTGTGGAGGTTTGGGTAGGTCATTTGCAAGCTATAGAAAATCCCAACACCATCAAAGTTGGATGGAACAGTGCAGAATCGATAATCACCTCTTAGTTCTTCGCTCTATGTATTGTTGGTGCTTCCATCGGCAACATCGGAGGACGACTTTACTGCTGAATTACTGTCGGCACCCCCCTCTAGGATTGAACCAAAAGGTTCGACCCCTTCTTCCCCTCCCCCAACTTCTTCAAGATCCAGACTTCCGCAGAAGCGTACCATCAGGTCAAAATATGCTGATGGATCAAATTCTTCCGAAGGATCAAAATCTCTGAACCTTTCCTCCACCAAAAATCCCATAGCTTTGGCTTGAGTCCCTTCGGATACCTCGTGGAAACTTCCTTCAGCAACATCACTTAAGATGGAATAAAGATCCCCCATCGGCACAAGGGGTGTCATTTCACTTAAACTTGCATCCCGAATGACATCCGAAATAGGGGACACAACGACCATGACCTCGGCATCTACTATCGCACGGGTAGAAGATTTCTTCTTCTTCTTCTTCTTCTTCTTCTTCTTCTTCTTCTTCTTCTTCTTTCCTTCTCTTAACTCCTCCCCTTCAGGAGCTGGTCTCTTTTCTTTCTTCTTCTTCAGATGCGCTTCTCCGGCAGCATCTTCCTTCAACCCACAGGGAAATCTATTAGATCCAAACAATTTATGTGGGCATCAGGCATGCTCATCCTTCCCATCGGGACCCTTCCACCCTAAAATCTTTGACAAGCCCTGCATCCCCTCTTCACTCGGTTCGGGGAATTGGGGTTTCTTCCCCTTGAAAGGACCCTTATTAATGCTGGCCTTGTTGAATTCCAAGGCTCAACCTCCGGCGACTATTACCCAGTCGTTTTCTACCCCCTTATTCGAAGATGGCAAGGACGACATTAATCGCTCCTGACGGCGGGGAGATAGGAACCAAACGTCCTTCGCATTTACCAGGTTATAGCAGTAGCCGATCTCCGCCACCCCTATGTTCACCCCTACTATCCTATTCAGAATCTCAATACCCCTAATGATCCGAAAGGTATTCAGAGCTATCTAGGACAATGCGAGCTGAAAAGCATGCAAAAACGAAATCAATAAAGGAGAGAGGAGAATAGAGATTACTCCAGAATGAAGGGCACTCAGACACACCCCGATCTCATCGCCGTCACTTCGGAAAATCCCCTGGGCTTCCTCCTCCGTTTCGCACAGTCTGATGAAATATTAGCCGACCTCCCGTATGTCTCCAAGAACTTCTCCTTATTAAACCCTTTCACCAACTTCAGCGATGCCCACTGGGATAGTTTAGAGCAGGCCTTTGATGATTTGGGTTTCTCCATACCCTTTGGATCTACCTCCGAAGGAATTCTGTCTTTTCCAGATTTAACTAAAGCTTCGGCCATTGTTTTCGAAGAGAGAGAAAGTAAGAAGTATGTAAAATCGAAAATGACAAATGACAAATGAATGGAGTGATCTCTCCCTCCCTCGTTATTTATAGCCATATTACAACCGCAACGTATCAACTGCCCACATTAAGGATAGGCGACAACTAAGCAATATGGTCATGTGCAATACAGGTACCGTGTACTATAAAAGTTGCTATATGTCAGCTGAAAAGTCAGGTGAAAAAGTTTCTCTCTCTAAATTATTTAACACCTTGCCGGAATCATTTCTTACTTAAGCATCAGAGAGTTGGCGGACAACCCTCCCTGTCCGCACTTTCAGGTACTCAAGTAGATCCGAAGGTCATTCGGGGGAGCAAACACCTAGTTCATATCACCAGATTAATATCATCGGGGAGCGTGTATCGGAACCGTATCTAGGAACCCACTCTTCAACTACCATATACAAATATGGTATTTTATGATTTGTATACTTTCAGTTTAATGAAATGGTCATTTAACTTAGGGTTTTCCAAGCCTTCAAGTATAAAACTTAGTGTTTTTCTTGGACATAAAATTAAGCTTCAGAGGCTGCAAAGAAGTTTAATCTCTTCTCTTTTTGGTTCCAATAGTATGTAATATATTATAGATTTATTATTCATCAATTTAGTTATCAAATCTGTTCAGAACTTATTGAATTTTCTCGTATAGTGTATCTTAAATGGATAAAAAATTGGATTCTAACGACTCAATTACATTTTTATCTTACACAGGAAATGAGCTGCTGTTTCGACTTGGAATTGGAAGATCAACCCTGAAGATCGATAACTTTGGATATTTAGATACTTATTCATAATTTAGTATTGGATTAGATGTTATTTTTTATATGCAATTTGGATAATGTACATGATTAATTTTTGTATTGATGAATATCTGGTCAAATAATAATTTGATTGATAAATCTAGTTGGATTTTTTCTTAGGTCAAATGTCAAATTTCTTTAATGTGCTATATTTATTTATGTCATATTGCATATTAAGTTTAAGGCTTACGAAGGTCACTTTAAAATAGCCCGACTATCTATTGAAATGTTGATTAAACGGCACAATAAAATCTCATACGTGGTTTTGTGTGACAAATTCAACGTTTATAAGTAGTCACCATAAGAATTGACAATATTTATACAAATTATTTATTATATTTAATCAATATATCAAAAAGCCAGCAAGAAATTTGGTTAACTACGTTCATAATATCCGTTTAAATTTTTTTATTATCAGCATTTTAAAAGTTGCGATGATAATTTAATAATATTTATGGACCTATTGGCAAACTCCTTAAACGATATTTACAAATATCAGTGTAGGGTATCTTTGCCAACGTTTGTTTTAGATGTGTCATGTAACACTCCAAAATTTTAAACAACCCTGAACACGTCACTAACCAATCATCACGATATCTATTAAACAATACTTGTAATGCCCTATTTCTAATAAACAATGAAATTGGGGAACTATGTTGCTATTAATTGAAACTGAAATGGAAACTTAATTTATTTTCCTTTTTCTCTCTGTTACAATTTACGGTCTAACTCTTTACGTTCCTAGAGAAAGAAGAGGAGAGAAAGGGAAAAATCACTTCTTGGCAAAACCCGCTCGATTCGAAAGAAGAAGAAGACCAAAAAGAAAATCAATAGCGGATTCGGACTCTTCATCTCGCTCTCTTCGTTTTGACGTAAGTATTTCTCACAAACTTTTCGGGTCGTCCATACCCAAAGTCTCTCAAATTCATCTAAAAGTTGATTTATTGATGAATTGATGTGTAGATCAATATTATATACTTATATCTCCGTTGATTTTAGTTATAGGTTCACGTTTGAGGGACTTTTGATAGCAGAATTTGTCATTCCCGAGCTTTCCGAGGAAAGTCATTAAGTCTCATATAAGGTACGTGGCAGGATCCAAGTTATAATCGATTGAAATAATTGTATAAATCTGGAACTACGGCTGTAGAAATTGTGGAATAAAAATCGTAACTTTCGAAGGCTGCTATCACCAATCGTTTCTATTATAAACTCATGACCACCGTTCGAACGGCACCACCGTTCAAATGGTAGTGAGTTGCCATTCGAACGACCCTTCCGATTGAGCAGTTGGGACTAGGCGTTCGAACAGTATGGGGTAACAAAAACCATAAACTTTTCCAAAATGATGAAATTGGATAAGAACTACTTAGTGGGCTTATCTAAGAGTACAAACGAACCCTATGGGATCATGATAATAGATACTAGTTATTATTTGGCGAATCTTAGGGCCTTAAGACTAATGTTGGCGTATTTGTGTTGTGTAGAACCTTGGGGCCCTAGGATCAAGGTTGGTTTGGGTTTTGTTGTTGATAAACTTTGGGGTTATAGGGCCAATGTCAGCTTTGTTTGATTGTGCGAGCAATAGAGACACTCTGCGGTTGCTTTACACATAAGGTGCAAGTGGAATATGTATCCCGCCTGGAAGGACCTAGTATCTCGGTTAGTTGTGTGGTTTACTTTTGGCAATTCATATATTTTACATTTATTGGTTATACAAACGTTTGAACGATTGGGTTTTAGTAGTATATTGTACATTCTTACTGCATATATTCTACACATATTGTTTCATTATTTCGATAGATTGGACATATTATTTTGATTCGTGCTTGCTTAGTTGGATTTTTTATTGTTGCTTTTGCATGAAAACGCCAAGCAGAACCAGGATCTCAGATTCAGGAATATTGACTTGGGACAGGTCGAGACTTATTCGAGAAAGCACTTAGCTCTGTTTATCAGTTTTCTTTCCATTACGTTATCATTCTGATTTTCAAACATTTGTAGGCATAAGATAATATATGATATTGTGTTCAATTTGAATATTTTGTAAAGCTAGAAAGCATGATAATAAGGCCTCACGAGTTATTTTTCCTTCGGATTAGACATTGTTTATATTCTATTATAAGTTTTATTTTACTAATATGTTGACCAATGTTGTAGAAATGAATGGTTAGTGATATACTCATGATTATGGGATTATCAAAGTGTTATAATACTGAATTAAAATCTCATAAATAAAACAAAAGAAGTCCAAGACAATAAAACATAATTCACTAGGCCTTATTATCATATTTTTGGCTTTACAACTTTATTAAAAAAACAAATAAAAATATCATCTTGGCCAATGACTTACAACTGTTTAAAATGAAGTAATAGAAATGTGGTACTAAAACAAATTACGACGAAACTTTTCCCGAGTGAGCTCTAACCTATCCTAACCTCAGTTCCCATGATTCTTAGCTCCTTTCTACTTGGCGTTTTCACACAAAATAACAGTAAAAAAACCAACCAAGCAGGAATGGGTCAGAAAGTTGTCCAATCTATTGAAATAACGACGATAATAAATATGTAGGTGAAAACAAATAATCATAAATCTGTATTTGTCTAACACAATCTCAACTCAATATGTATTATCGTAAACATGTAATCTATAATCAACAATGGAATTATACAATATAATAGGATACCTGTCCTCCGCTCAGAATACCTGTCCTTCCAAGATTTTATGTGTAAAGGCTTCAAACAATAATGCAGATGAAAGGGTTCTTGTGGAACCGGGTCACACTTAGATATCTAGACTTCCAAGATTATCGAATACTGCAATTGTAGGGGAGTGTCACTTTCTCTCCTACGGCCTACAATGATAAGTTGTGCCCTAGGGTGTACCCACCTCAAAGGCTTTAACTGACTGCTACAGTACGTCTTGCCCTAGTGTAAATGCATCCCAAAGGCCTAAACTGATGACTTTGAATAGCAACCAATCATGCCAAATATAAGGGCGCTCCAAGGCCTAAACCGACTACTGCTACAGTGAATCTTGGACTATAGTTTCCAATGCCTATAATATACTGTATCCATTCACAACATATGCAACTTTCACAGTATAAGTTTATATTTGTAATAGTTCTAACATCTATTAACATGTACAACATGTCTATTCAAGGTTCATATATAATCCATTATTTTGCTAATATCCAATGTATTAATTGAAATTTTAAAACATTCCAAATCTAAGCCGTTCGAAAGGTACCCACTTACCATTCGAACGGTAGCTGCGAATACAAAACAACCACAATAAGCGAACAACAGTTTCGAAAACCTCAGATTTTCGTACAATCTAAATACTTAGAAAATGAATGTAAATTAGTTAATTTAATATCATAAGACTCGATTTGCGCTATGTACTTTATTTCCATCACTTTATGAAATAGTCAAAAGTTAAGGTATACTTCTAAACATACACCTATTTGTATATCATCAAACAAAACAACAAAAAGCCTCATACGATTAATGAACAAGGATTAATTGACTTCAT
This sequence comes from Embelia ribes, assembly GCA_001753735.1. Lineage (NCBI taxonomy): Eukaryota > Viridiplantae > Streptophyta > Magnoliopsida > Ericales > Primulaceae > Embelia > Embelia ribes. The sequence continues at coordinate 6,356 of MKEJ01061501.1, forward strand.
CTCTTAATTGGTCGCCACGCCCACGTAATATGAAGTGCGGGCTATAATAACTACTTTATCCATACTAGGATATTGAATTTCTTATTCACTATACAAACCTTAGTCCTATATTTGTTCATACAAACACATTTAAGAAGACAGAGTAAGATCTCGCATTTGGCAATATTACACAGTATAATAGAAATTAGGTAATAACCATCGACTTCCGAATGCGGTCTCATCCTATTACTCAAAATAGGATATCACAAATTAGTGTCTCATATTTGCTCGCCACTAAGGCGTCAAAAGCAATTGCTTGTGTGAGTGGCTAATTTAACCTGTTGATATATAATTCATGTGTTTGTTACAAAATGCAATACCCATACACTAACCTATGATAAATGCATTAAAATATCAAATATCTCTATAAATATCAATGTAAATGATTAAGAGAAGAAATCAACAAAATTTTGAGTACAAGTCCAATCCTTTTACGTTCCTAAAATCCCAACATGCGCTACCTAAGCTCTGAAAGCCCCAACATGAGCTAGCTAAGCCTCCTTAGAAATTGACTTGGTTAGGGGATCCGTCACCATGTATCTTATGAATGTACTTTAAGATTACTTTCTCTCATGCAACGATGTCTCTAATCAAATAGTACTTAAAGTCAATATGTTTGGTTTTACCATGATATAACGTGGACTTCTTTACATAGGGCAAAACTATCATGTAATCATAATAAATCTTCACACGGCCCATAGAAAAGGTAACAAATCATAGAAGTAAAAGAAACCTCTTAAACCAAACTTTCTCTTATATATAGCTGTGGGAGCAAGTCACGAACTTTGTGTCAACATTAGAAAAAGCTATAAATGTATGCTTCTTTCTACTTAAAGCATTGATACTTCCATTGAGCAAGAAAGTATATTCAAATATGGGGATATCATTGATTTTTACCACCATAGTCTGCATCGCTATAGTCAACTAGGTCTAACTGGCTTACAACATATGCAATCCTTCATTTCTTTAACACATCTACAATACTTAGGACTTTCTCCCAACGGACAAATGAAAGTTAATGCTATCATTAGGCTATCAAAGATTTGATCGAGATCAGGGTAATTGTATAACAAATATGAAACCAATGACCACCATTGCAATATTACGCTATCAATAGTATTATTGCAGGGGGAAAGAGCCATTTGCTCTTTCTCTTAAAGAATCTTAGAACACACATTGAGTTTAATGCTTTTTTTTGCTATAAGAATATCAATGGATTTGTAACTGTGCATCTAAAACTGCTCAAGGAGTTTCTTGAAATAAGTCTTTAAACTAAGAAGTCTCCTTGATCGATTATTTATGACCTTACTCCGAGCAAATAGTACCCACGTCCTTTACTTGAAATGTGGAGGATGACCACCCTAATTTTAGACGACCACCGTTTAGAGCCATGTGAGGGCGCATGTCCTTTAAGAGGTAGATTTTAGTATCCTGGAAGTATGTGAGCGAAAGTACTTGGGCAGATGTCCGTGAACAGACATAAGATGCTCTGTTACTTAGGCAAGTTATCCTGCTTAAGAGTAAGCTACCACAGTGTTGACGTAGACAATTACTTATCTTATATATGGCTGAGGGATGACTATGTGTTACATAAAGAATGTTGTGTTAAATGTCATGGATGACCACCCTTTTGACAACCAACCTTCAGAGCCAAGAAAGGGTGTGTGCCCTTTAAGAGGGAGATTTTAACACCCTGGGAATACGTGAGCGAGCGTACTTGGGTAGTTGGTGAGCAGGCATAAAATGCTATGATACTTGAGTGAGTTATCATGCTTAAGAATAGGCTATCACAATGCTGAGGTGGGCAATCACTTGTCTTATATCTGGCTGATTGATGATTATGTGTTAAATAAGTAATATTGTAAATCTACTTAATACAACATCTTTTAGATTTGTGTTGGAGTTGAGTTACTTGGAACTCCAAAGCTAAGTTTGCTCGTGCTGAAGCAATCACAAGTCTCAAAAATTTCAGTGCTTTACATATAACTTCGCCAAAATTGGACAAAATTATAGTATGTAGGTTCACTGTAGTTACATATATTATTAAAAAGTAAAAATAATTATACACTAATGAAATATTTTACACACAATCTTAAATCGTACGGGCTCCACTCTAATTCAATATACTCCCTCCATCCCATTTTAATTGAACATTTTTTATTTTTTATTTGTCCCGTATTATAGGCAAGTTTTCTTACTTAAAATGTAATCAAAATAACTGATTTACTAATATACCCTCATTAAATGTATTTTTTGTAAACAAATAAACTTTTTTACATTTCTAATAAAGAGTATCATAATAAAATAAATAAGAAATTAAATATTACAACCACTCTAACTAATTTTTTTTTATTAATCTGAGTAAAAATCTAAATAAATCTATTAATTTGGAACGGTGAGAGTATATTCTTTTGGAGCACAAACATCTTGTATATCCTCTATAACTCATCCTCCGAACAAGGACGGAAGCAGAGGAGCAGTGTTGGCAATCATCACCCCCAAAAACCCCCGCTTCCACCTGCAATCTCTAGATATTTGATAAATATTAGTCAAAAATGGTTTACAAAATTGTGTGGTAGAGTTGGTAAGAGCATACATGGGTGAAGAAAGGGGATTAAGAAGGTTCGAGCTTCCACAAGCGTGTAGTTTTTTTTATTTTGAAAATCCGATATTTTTTGGCCTTGCTTGTTTTTAGTTTTGGGCTTGTTGTTGCTGGGCTTGTTTACATAAATGTGGTGTGATTTATGACGACCTTGTGATAAATTTTATTTCAAACCTTTTTTTTAAAAAAATAATCAATTATTTTAGTTTTATAATATTTACTAATACTTATAAAATATTTTTGGTCCAGTGTGGAAGGAAATAACCCAGTGATCTATTTAATATTTCATTTTGCATATAGTAACATTACTGTAATATTTGTTGGTGTTTCTATATATCTCTCTTTTTAAATTTTATAAATCACAAATATTATAAGAAAAAATTATTTGTAATCATCTATTATGACTAAATTCTCTTTTAAAAAATTATATTTAAGAAATTTATAGATATTAATTTTTTTAATTTTAGTGTTTTTAATAAAACTATAGAAATAATATCATAATTTATGATAATAAATAAATTTCGCCTACACTAACTCTGTAGCTATCTTCCAACACAAACAAACACCTCACAATATAAGCATTAAAAATAAGATAAGATCAATTAGCTACGGCTCTTTTTATGTGGTGCTATTTGTATGCTTCCAATTTAGCGCCACGTCATCCGATTGAGAGAATGAAATTGAATAATTCATACATTGATTGAATCGCATCGCATAAATAAGACCATCCGAATATCGTAGACCTCAACCTAAAATTCATATTATCCTAATATCAATATTATAATCATGTATGAATAATTAATATAGTAAAAACACATCCATATATGCATCATTTGTGAAATAAAATTGTATGTTATAACGGAATCGATTGCTTGTTTGAAATCTAACGCACCCCGTGATATTGATTTTTGTGGTGAGATTTTGACACGAATGTTCGTTATGTATTTTCACTAAGCAAAATTTCTTTTCCTTTCCCACACAAATAAACATTATTCAGACCAAGTCGATCACTCCATCAATTGCCTAAAAAAATTTGGGTTAATAAATCAAGATTAGTGTCTTGTCAATAAAAAATGTACATATATGATATATATCATTATTTATATGCTGATAATAATCAATGACCGCGTGAAAAAATTTACTATCTTAATTTTTTTTAGTTGAACGATGATATGCATTGAATTTTACATAATGGCAAGTTTAGAAAACTCTACTCATAAATTAATCTCTATTCAATGTGTGACCTAAGAAGCTGCATGGCCGTGATAGTCTTGATTTTTGAAATTTATATAGAATTTACATATAAGATTCCAAAATTTTTAAATAGTCCCTTTATATGATCCATCTAGATAAAAATGATAGTTCATATATATATACATATAGAATTTACATATATTCAAAATTTTTAAATATTCCATTTATATGATCCATCTAGATTAAAATGATAGCTCATATATATATATATATATATAGAATTTACATATAAGGTTCCAAAATTTTTGAATAGTCCCTTTATATGATCCATCTAGATAAAAATGACAGTTCATATATATATATATATATATATATAAATCTTTTCTCCATAAGTGAAAATTTTGGATGAGCCCAAAAATTCCCCACTTATATAGAGAAGATTATTGGACATAAAACCTCACCATAAACACTTCAATATGTCTTGGACACGTATCACTTCCTCAATATGGAACTCAATAACCATGATCAACTCCCCAACCAATATCAAAAACACCCCAAAATTGAGCTCACAAGAGAAAGTGAAGGAGAAAGTGATGAAGCAAGCAGCCCTCAAGAGAGGGAGAGAGAAAAGAGAGAGGGGAAACCCTGATGTGCCAAAGTGGAATTTGGATGAAGGATATGATAGGTGTGTTGAGTTGGCAGCTAAAGATTTAACCTCAGTTATAACTAATCAACCCTCAGAGTCTAGCTTCAACTCTGCCTTATCCTCTCTTATTAAAACATGTAAGTCCAGTCCCTTAAGCTTTGTTTGGTTGTAAATTTTTCGTCCGAAGATTTTTTTATTTAACAAGTTGTGGGTATTTAGTCATTCATTATTTTTCTTTATGTTTTCAAAAAACTAGAAGTTTTGAATTTTACGTATATAGCTTTTTTCTTAGTGTGAAAACTAGTTTCATTGCTCAAGATTTGCAACCAGACAAACTCCGAGGACTCGTTTGACAGCCCTCTTGTAGTTTCTTCATCTGAAGATTTTTTATTTAACATTTTGTATGTATTTAGCTGTTCGTCATCATCATCATTTTTTATACATAAAAAAGTTAGAAGTTTTAAATTTTATGTATATAGTTTTTCTATTAGCATAAAAACTAATTTTATTGCTTAAAATTTGCAATAAGACGAACTCCAAGGACCCGTTTGACCGCCCTCTGGTTGTAGCTTCTTCATCTGAAGATTTTTATTTAATAATTTATGCGTATTTAACTGTTAATTATTATTATTTTTTTATTAAAAACTAGAAGTTTTAAATTTTATGTATATAGTTTTTTCTTAGTATGAAAACTAGTTTTATTGCTTAAAATTTGCAATCAGACAAACTCTCAGGAACCGTTTGACTGCCCCAAACTCCAGATTTTCCTTCCAAGGTATTGTGGGTTGGAGGGGGGGAGTTTTTCTGTTAGAATACTGAGTTTTGCTTAGAAAAAGTTGGAAATATTTGGTAAAAACTTTCCAGCTTAAATATTTTTTTTTTCGAAGTAAGAGAGAACTAAAAAGCAAGAAGTTAAAACAATTATTATTTTTTTTAATTTTTTCTTTAAATCTCTCCTGGAAATAGAAATTTAATGAATTTTGCTATATGCACAAAGTGTGCCTTCTATCAAACTAAGTAGCGGATAAGGTTGTTTTGGAACAAGTGATACAAGTGAACTCTAATGTTGTTTTTTGGAATGTAGAGTAGAATTTTTTTGGAATTGGGTGCAAAAAGATACAAGTGAACTCTAATGTTGTTTTGGACTGCTTTTTTATTTCTTACAAATATATATATATATATATTGTAGAGATAGCAAGAATAATAGAGAAACTGCTCATAATATGTGATATTGTATTCATTATGTAGTTACTAATTACAAGTAGAATTACAAGGAAAAAGAAAACAAATAAGTAATTACAAGAGAAATGGAAACAAATAAGTAATTACAATCAATTACATTAATTATGATAGATTAGGTAACTATGTAAATTAATCACCCGAGATCACGATTCTCTATCTTAATATGCCCCCTCAAGCTGACGGGGAGGGGAGCGACATGAAGCTTTCTACGAAGAAGAGTGAATCGTGGTGACCCAAAGAGGTTTAGTGAGGGCATCTGTGAGTTGGTCCTTGGAGGAGACAAAGCGAACCTATAAACTTTTATTAGCAACCCGTTCTTGAACAAAGTGAAAATCTAACTCAACATGTTTCATCCAAGCATGAAAAATAGGATTTGCAGTGAGGTAGGTAGTACCGACGTTATCACACCAAATGACAGGAGGAATAGATAAAGGCAACTGTAAATCACGAAGGAGATAAGTGAGCCATTGGACCTCAGCAACCACCCCAGCAACAACACGATATTCAGCTTCCGTGCTCAAACGAGCCACAATATGTTGCTTATGGGAGCCCCGAGAAATCAAATTAGGGCAAAAAAAATAAAAATACAATAGCCAGTAGTGGACCGACAGTCGGAGGGATCCCCAATCCAATCCGCATCGGAATAGGCATGAAACTGACGTATAGGCATAGGAGAAATAAGAAGTCCATGCGATGCCGTCGCCTTGAGATAGTGTAGAAGGCACTTAGCCGCCGTCCAATGATCCTGACACGGTGCATACATAAACTGACATAATTTGTTAACAATAAAGGATACATCGGGGCATGTAAAGGATAAATAATTTAAGGAACTAACAATACTTCGATAAAGTGTAGGATCCTTAAATAAGGGTCCCGAAGCAGCAACCAAGTTTGTCGAAGAGGCCATAGGAGTACCTATAGGTTTTACATCAACCATATTAGTATGCT
>MKEJ01061513.1:0-24225 GCA_001753735.1 Embelia ribes
TTAGGTTCTTATTATGGTTATAATGAATTCCTAATTGGAGCTTTGGTGGAGGTATACATCATTTGTACATGTCTTATTTTCCAGTACACTTATAATCTGCTTGGATTTTTTTTTTTTTTTGACCGTTATCCTGAACAACTTGTGTTCTCTGCAGATGTTCCCAGTTAATGAACTTATGGAACTGATTGAAGCATTTGAGAAACCTCGACCTATATGCCTCAGAACCAACACTTTGAAGGTGAATTCAGATTTTTATCCTCCTGATTTACCTTGTTCCATTTATTTTTCTAGCTTGGTGTTGGATGCTGATGTAGCATACTTTGGTCCTGTAATTTTAGACACGTCGACGTGATTTGGCTGGTGTTCTCTTGAACAGAGGTGTTAACTTGGACCCTTTGAGCAAGTGGTCAAAAGTAAGACTCACTTTAGTCCCAAAGTCTAGCCTTTAGAATTTCTGTCTTTATGATCCATTAATAATTTACTAATTTGCAGGTTGGACTGGTAGTGTATGACTCTCAAGTTCCAGTTGGTGCCACTATTGAATATATGGCTGGTCATTACATGGTACCATGATTTGCTAGAGTGGCCTTTGCCTATTCTTCCAATGGATGTCCAACATTTCCTTTTTCTCTTTGGTCTTTTGGTGTGTGCTTATTTCTCACCTCACATTTGTTTACAGCTGCAAAGTGCGAGTTCATTTTTGCCTGTTATGGCCCTTGCTCCTCAAGAGAAGGAAAAGGTCGTTGATATGGCGTAAGTATTTTTTCGTTGTCGGCTCAAAAAAATCTTGCTATATGAAGCTTTTGTTGGATCTTAATTTGAAGTCTTATATTTTTTGAATCAGTTTCCATGTCCAATGTTTGTTACTATTTTTCTTGTTATGCATTTGTTTCCTAAAAGTTGTTTGTTCCAAAAGATGGAACCTCCCTCTATTTGTTTGTTGCTGCCTTTTGAAGTGAAGATAGTAGTTCTTGGTTGTTTTTTCATTCTATTATCTTGTATAAGATATTTCTTTCATGGCACATTAACTTTTAGTGGTGCTCTTTTACTGGCAACATGATCTTTGTCTCTGTTCTTTCTTTCTTCTATGAAGGGATTTGTCCTCTCTTTATATTTAGTTTTCTTCTTCAAGCTTACCAGTCGATTTTTGTTGCGAATGAGTTGCTTTGGTCGAATAATTTCCGATAATGAGCTCTTGCATGTGAATTGAGATAATTGATTCTGAGTGGCATACATTGTTATTCCGGAGTAATAATCACTGCTTTTTTTCACCTTATTTCTCTTTCTGAGGCCTAGTTTACTAATTTACTTCCTTTTGCAGGGCTGCTCCTGGTGGTAAAACTACCTATCTTGCTGCTCTTATGAAAAACAGTGGTATGTTGTAACCTTACTTGAGTTTTCTAATGATTGTTTTTCTTTCTCCTAACTCTTTTTATCTCTATTTGTGTTTGCTGTAAAGTACCTCAGTTGTTGTACTCTAGTCTGTTGCCAATACATCGTGTATACCAAATTGAGATCTGAGGGAAATCCCTGAAAAGCGATGACATGCACGTGCCAGTTTAGTAATTTGACATAAGTTTGGTTTAGATCTTCTAGGATGAGCTAGTCAGGAAGAATGATAATTTTAAACTCTAGCTGGTGCTAGGAACCAGAGACTGTTATTAATCTTAAATTTAATAAACAAGAAACTGAGGTTTATAATACAGTCTAGTGGACGCCATGGCCTTCTATAGCGCAAAGTTGAAGAAAAAGAATCAACTGTTGCTGACCCCACTTAGATGGGAAAGAGCTTGTGTGAGTTGAATTGAGATTACAAGGGGTTAAGTTTAGCTCCCTATCCAACTTTGTTTGGTTGGGGGAAATCATGTTCTTTGTTTTCTCCTTATAGTGTTCATATTCTTGTTTGGTCACTTGAAAATTTTGATAAGCTTTCTATTGTTTGTGGTGAAGTTGTTCAAGGGCATAGCTAGTTTTCTATCTTAATGGAAGTTTCCTCCAGTTGTACTTTTGCTCGCACCATATTCCTCTTTCCTCCTAACCATCGCATGCCATAATCTAGGTATAATTTACGCAAATGAGATGAAGGAGTCAAGACTTAAGTCACTTACTGCAAATTTACATCGTATGGGTGTGACAAATACCATAGTTTGCAACTATGATGGGAAAGAGGTGAGCTTCTTTTTTCATTTTATATTTTGTTTCTAGATCATTTGATGTTTGCTATGCAAGTTTTTGGTGTTGATCCTTCACGATTTTTGCACACCTACTATTGTCTGTGCTTTTCAATTTTATTTTTTATCATGATTGAGGACTATTGGAACATCTAATGCTCACCTTCCACTTGTAACTTGACATGGATTCTCGAGCTTATATTGCTCTTATGTGCTTTTTTTTCAATTTCTTAGTGTTTTTTGCTAATTCTAGAAATTTTATCATTGTACATTGCTTGATGCATTAATGTTTTTCTTTTGGCTTTCTGAATCCAGATGCCCAAGGTTTTGGGTGAGAAATCAGTTGATAGGGTTTTGTTAGATGCTCCATGTAGTGGTACTGGGGTAAGTGATCAGCTCTATTTCCAGATTTTTTTCTCTATATTTTTTGTTTTTTTTGTCAGTTCATTTCTCGAGAAATTAAACTACGTTTACTTTGCAGGTTATATCTAAAGATGAGTCCGTAAAGACCTCTAAAAGCTTGGATGATATACAGAAGTGTGCCCAATTGCAGAAGGTATATATGTTTTGTGATGGACATTTTTATGTGATGATAGATTCATTTTTGTACGTCTGTTTCTCCTTTGATTACTTCACACTATGATTTTTCCTTCTCTTTCTGTACTTCGACATGAATCTTTAAGATGTTTCATGTGTAGAGGATATGAAATTGTTGAATTTCCAGGATGAGTCTAGTGATACTGAAGTAGTTAGTGAATTACAAACGAAAGGCCCAAAAGATAGCATTTCAGGGCATGATGAAAAATGTGGAGTTTTCTTACGGATAGGCTTATATGGTCTAGAATGGTTGTCCCCTTGAAACTAAATCTTGCTCCAGTCTTTTTAGTTTAATAATCTTTTTTTTGTGTTCCCCTCTAGAAAGAAGCATGGATGTAGACTTCTCTTTTCAATAAGGAATTATTAGATGTGTTAAAAAACGAATAAAATAAATAATGTTCACCGAGTATTTTTGCAGTTGCTCCAAGAGGAGCCTCTGTAGATTTAGGACCCGTTTTTATTGCCTGGCTATATCTTGTGATAGAAGGGATCTACCTTGAATTGTCTGCTCCTTGGGCAAACAGAAATTTCTTATGGCTATCTTGAATTCCTACTTGCTTTTTGTTTCTCCTCAAGGACGTAAAGTTATAACTTTGTGTTTATCTTTGGTTTCATAACAGTGACTCTTGAAACTTTTATGTTCAATTGCAGGAATTGCTACTTGCTGCAATTGACATGATCGATGCCAATTCAAAGTCTGGGGGATACGTAGTTTACTCCACCTGTTCAATAATGATTCCTGAGGTTTGTTTTTCAAAGTCACCCTTTGGATATTGGTAGTGATGAGGAATCTTTTTTTTTTTTTTTTAATTATTGACTGGAGGAATGGAAATCTGCAGAATGAAGCAGTTATTGATTATGCTCTTAAGAGGAGGGATGTCAAACTTGTGCCATGTGGTCTAGACTTTGGGCGTCCAGGGTATTCCCCGATTTTAATACAACTGAAATGAAATTGCAAGCTGTATATTTGGTTTTGAACAATACGTTTTTATGTTATGTTACTATCATTTCTTATCAGGTTTGTTCGCTTCAGAGAACGTCGTTTTCACCCCTCCTTGGAGAAGACACGACGTTTCTATCCCCATGTTCATAATATGGATGGTTTTTTTGTGGCTAAGGTATATCTCGTAGTTGATAATGATGCTCCAAATTTGAGTGAAAATTATAGTCTTCAGCTGCATCAATCATCTGGAAATTAGATATCGTTCTTCACTTCATTGGTCATGTCCTAAACGTATAGATGGATTATGGTTCTCACATTTGTTAAGTCTCTCCATATTCTAGATGCAAAATTAAGGAATAGATCATGAAAGGTGGCCATTGCTACTTTGTTGAGCACCTTGTTTTCTTAGCTTTTCTTCTCATCGTTGCATAAATATCTCGTGCAGTGCATCTCGACGTACTTTTCTAGAATACAAAATCATACCAACACTTTATTTTTAGAAGATAATACGACTGGGGAGTGTTCTATTGAGGGTCTCCCCTCTGTCATTTTGAATCTTTATAATCATAACTCGACTTGAGTTGGTGTATTTTAAAATGAGCTAGTTGTTTATAATTGATATTCTAAGCCATGATTTTGCTTTGAAATCATTTCGTATGATATAGAAATTTTGTAAAAGCGGAGATGTAATTCTTGGTTTAAATGACGATTTCGTCCAGTTGTGTCACAAGCCGTGATTTTTAATTGCTTGAAGACCGAGTGGTGAGCATATTGTCTTTTGGTTCGTTATCAAATTCATGGTTGCATTTTGTTAGTTGAACTTATTTTACTTAAGAGAAGGCTGACACTATAAAGGGTTGTTTGACCAGAATAGATTCAGTAGAATTTGGTGGTAGAGTATTTAAGACTATATATTGAATAAGCTGTTTAGCCGGATGTATTTATTTATTGGATAAATGTAAGATTCAAACCTTGTCTAAAAGCCCTTGTGCATGGGATTAACAAGAAAACAACATTTCTATAAATAACTACCATGTCTTGATTCTCCAGGAAAGTTTCCTATTTTGTTTGAGCTGCTTTAATATCTGTATTCTAATGCTCAAATTGATCATTTAACTTGTGGATAATGTGTTCTTCCCACATGGGGGAAAAACGTAATTGTAATTATGATAATATGTACTGATAATAATAAATAATGCTAGCCCAGGGTCAGGCCTTTTGTTGTTAAAGGGAGCTCAGTCTGATTTTTGAAATGTGATCTTTTTGCGTATACCACTAGGTCCATTCTAGACAACCATAACCTTGATGAAATAGTCTTGATTTATATCTCTGATTGTGTCTTGCAGTTAAAGAAAATGAGCAATTCAAAACCTACTCCAACATCTTCTGAACCAGAAACAATGGTAGAGCAGGGCCCTAGTGATATTAACAGTGTTGAGAATGGTGTGGAAATATTGCAAAAGAAGTCAAAAAAGGATGAAACTGTAAAAGATAACACTAAGACAGAGAATGGTAAACCGAAGTTGCGAAAGGAGTATAATGCAAAGACAAATAATGGTAATGGACAATCGCAAAAGGAAGCAAATAAAGATACATCCGCAAAAGACAAGGTGAAAATGGAGAAGAAAGGTTTGTCTGGGAAGAGGAAAAATGCATCCATGCCTGCCACTGATAAGAAGAGAGAGAAAAGGAAATTTGCTTCACGAGAAGAACTTGCAGAAGCAAGGTAAGTTCCTCTTTCTCATTGCATTTCAGACCCAAAACAAGCGTGCCGTAGTTGTACTTTTATGTATTGGAATATTATACATATGACAAATCCGCTTGGCGAGGTAGTGGAGAAAGCTTAATTCTCTCAAACTAGAACGTTTATTCTATTGTACGTTTAACTTGCTTGATTCCGAATCATAGAAGCCAGCTTCAAAACTTTTGCAGGGAAAAAAAGAGGCAAGCTTTGAGGGAAGGAAGGAAAACAAAACGTGGAGCGTAAGAAGTTGGAAGATTTATCCGCAGTTATCTGTTAAATGATAACTGTGTAAAGACCGCACAGTTTTGAGCTAAAGGGGAAAAGTTTCATGGGCTTCGCCGCCTACTGTACAATGATTATCAGCTCAGTGAACGATCCTTCATTTTCTTTATATTTGACTAAAATGAAAATTATGAGAGGCTAAATGCCATCAATTTTGTTGGAGTCCGAATGAAAATTATTTATTTTGTCGGCTGAATACCAATTTGTTCCTGCGTACTGTATGTGAACAAGTCACATTTTTGCTGTGATGTATGTTTTGTATGAATTTTGCTCACATATTTGGACTAGGTTATTGTTTATGATTTTGATCCTTACATGTCATTTATTCAATCATATGGCTCAAGGGCTGAAAGAACAGGTGTAAAATAGTATTTGCTAGGTTAATGTGTACGATTTTGCTACTATATATCAAAACTCTGATTGTTAGAAATTTGATAAATATAGATAATTTTGGAATATTTAGTACATGGGCCTTTTAGCATGTAAACGCCGATCACTTTAGTTACATTATTGTTATTATCTTTTTCTTGTGCAGAAGAAAAGGACCAGGAGATGTTCCAATCAATTACTCAACCTGATTCTTGTATCAGCTAAATTAAAGAGTGCACATAATTAAAAACTACTTAAACCATGTTTGATGATTGTTTTGACTCAGCCAAACAATTCTTGGCTAACATGAGCATGATCCATTGTCTCCCACCGTCTCAGGGTCTGGGTCTGAGAATCATTTCCACAATCCACTTTGTGGCTCCACAACTTACTATCCATAGACAAGTCGAGTAATATTCTCCAATTATCAGAAATCAAACTCAATTACTATATATTAAAATAGTAATCTTACTTTTAAATACCCGTCAAAAAAAAAAAAAAATTCTTATTTTTGAAAGTGTTAGCCAACTTATCTCTTGGCATGTAGATTCGCTCTGTGATCTCTCTGTACATGTACAGGGGTACGTATGGATATCATATTCTCCCTGTTTTAAACCTTGATTGAATGTTTTGATTTCTAGGCTCACTCAAACTAATCTTTAGTAACTTGAAAATGGTCTCACTTGTATCTTCACTTCATCTCCCACCAAAAAACCATGAATCACCAATACCCACTTTACAAAACCCCACAATCCACCTTCTTCACCACTTCAACTCCCCATTTGAGCTCAAGCAAGTCCACACCCACCTCATCAAGACCCACACTCCCCTCTCATCTCTCCCCCTCACCCGAGTTGCTTCCGTCTGCGCTCTCACCCCGTGTTTCCCCTATGCTCGGAGAATCCTCGAGTTTTCCGACAGGGACATGCTCATAGTGTGGAATTCCTGCTTGAGAGCTTTTGCGGAAGGCGAAAACCCGAGTGAGGCTATTACATTGTTTTATAGATTGAGAAAAAATGGCATTTTTCCTGATAGTTTTACTTGCTCTTTTGTTCTAAAGGCATGTACTAAATTATTGGATGTTTTGCTCGGTAGGATCGTTCACGGGATTGTTATGAAACTCGGGTTATGGTCGGATTTGTTTTTGCAAAATATGATTGTTGATATGTATGGTAGTTGTGGGGAAATGGGTGATGCGTGGATGGTGTTCGATAAAATGCCTGAAAGAGATGTGGTGACTTGGAATACGATAATAACCCAGTTGGTAAAGTTAGAAGATGTCGATGGTGCTTTCGAGTTGTTTACGAGTATGCCGGAGAGGAGCGTTAGGTCGTGGACAGCCATGATATCAGGTTTCGTGAAGTGTGGTAAGCCAAAAGATGCAATCAGCCTTTTTGCAAAAATGGAAGAGATGGGTGTGAAACCAAATGAAGTGACCGTGGTAGCTGTTCTCTCGGCTTGCGCTGATTTGGGTGCTCTAGATCTCGGTAGGAGAATTCATAATTTTTCAGACCAAAGCGGGTTTAGGAAAAATACTCAGGTGTCAAACATATTAATAGACATGTATATAAAATGCGGATGCTTAGACGCTGCTCTAAGTGTTTTTAATAATATGGAAGAACGGACAATCGTGTCTTGGTCAGTGATGATCCAAGGGCTGGCAATGCATGGACAAGGAGAAGAAGCTTTAAACCTTTTTTCGAGGATGACCCAGATGGGAATTAAGCCAAATGGGGTGACATTTATTGGTCTATTACATGCTTGTAGTCACATGGGGTTGATGAACGAAGGGCGCAAGTTTTTTTCCAGCATGACAATCGATTATGGGATGATCCCCCAAATTGAACATTATGGCTGTATGGTAGATCTATTAAGTCGAGCAGGGCTTATTCAAGAGGCATACGAATTCATTGCTAACATGCCTATAAAACCAAATGGGGTAGTGTGGGGAGCTTTTCTTGGCGGATGCAAAGTTCATAAGAACATCAAAATGGCTGAGGTCGCTATAACACATCTACTCGAATTGGATCCCCTCAATGATGGGTATTACATTGTTTTGTCTAATATATACGCTGAAGCTAAACAATGGGAAGACGTGGTGAGAGTGAGAAAGATGATGCGAGATAAAGGGGTGAAGAAGACTCCCGGGTGGAGCTCGATCACAGTTGGTGGAAAGGTCCACGAGTTTGCAGCCGGAGACAAGACTCATCCTCAAGCAGAAGCGATATTCGGAAAGTGGGAAATTCTGTTGAGGGAAATGAAGCTCGAGGGTTATGTTCCGAACACTTCGGTGGTTCTTCTGGATATTGACGAGAGCGAGAAAGAAAAAGTCGTGCTACGCCATAGCGAGAAGTTAGCTCTGGCTTTTGGCTTGATGAAAACGCCAAAAGGTACACCGATAAGAATTATGAAGAACCTTCGTGTTTGCGAAGATTGTCATACCGCATTCAAATTGATATCTAGAATCGTCGATCGAGATATTATCGTTCGCGACAGGAATCGTTTCCATTTTTTTAAAGACGGGTTTTGCTCTTGCAAGGATTATTGGTAGAGAGATTTTGCTTCTAACTGCCAAGCATATAGTCAGTACTAAGTTTGGTCCAACCTAAATCTAACAAATTTGTTTTGGATTTCATTAGTTGTTAATAAGCCACAGTTTATATTAATTATTTTTATTTTTCCCAAAGTTCCTATATGTCTTGTGACTACCTTCAGATCATAGTCCCAAGAAATTAGCTTTTTCTTTGTTAACTTCCGGTAGCATATTCAGGATTCTTGTGTAGGGGAGCCGAGCCCTTTTGTTCTGTATAGACGGGCAAGAATTTCTTTCGGGGCTAGGCTTCCTCGAGGCAGCAACGATTATCTGCCTACATGTGGGTTTAATAATCGAGGTTCTTTCTTGTTGTGTTATATGCTTTGCATGTATTTGTTATGGATAAAGATTGTATATATTCGAATAAATGGATTATATATATACGTAATCTTGGGCATTTGGCGGATTTGCTTGAGCATGCTTAGCTACATAACAATGGCTAGACGCTAGTGTGTCGGTTCCATATGTAATATATATGTACACAAACCGATAATCTCAAAAGAAAATAGAATGTATTTGGCAAATGCAAAGAGGTTTTTTCCAATGCAAGTATTCACCCAATCGAACGAGTTCTCTACCTAACGCCTCTATGTTAAGGTTCGGTTCGTTATTATTGTCGCTAAACGCAAAAATTGGAAGTGCTTTTCGAAAGCAAAGCCAAAACTAAGGATCTTCGATATCTTGTTTTAGCTAATAAAAATAGAAACACACTGTCAGTTTTGTTGCGATTGAACATGATTGAGAAACCTAGATTTAGATAGGTTGCATTATAACATTGTTAATGTGAGATCAATTATGATTCTTTTAGTGATAGTGAGATCAATTATTTGCCAACTTTTTACCTGTCCAACCTAAATCTTACAATATTGTCTTAACGTGTTTTGGATTTCATTAGTTGTTAATAAGCCACAATTTATATCTACTTTTTTATTATTTCCCCCCAAGTTACTAAATGTGGATGAACATTATAGGTGGGGCATGTGCCTACTAATAAATGTAATTATTAAAGTTAACGAGCTGGCTTTTGTGTTTTTTGGACCACTAATTGTGGATATCAATGACAAAATTGAAAATTAATAACCACTTTGTTCAAGCCCCATAGGGTAGGAAGTCCTATCAATATTTTATTTTCATCGCAATGCATAAGAAAATATTTTTTTAATCTAAAATTAGTTATAATAATTGTTTTCTTAGTTTATAGTAATTTATCCTTGAAATATAGTGATTACATAACAAAAAAATTCTTATACAATTTTTTATAAACGGTGGTTGGTTTCCCAAAGAGTTACCTATGTCAATAATTTTACTCGATTACGAGCGGTCTTGTGCCTATTGGTTAGGCTACGATTATTTCACTTATTAGATTAGTATAAACCGTCTACCCACACAAAGAAATGCAATGGAATAGAAAGAACGTGCATCACTAGTGTTGTAGGGTTGATTTCTTTTGGGATAAGTTTGTACTTCTCTCGGCCCTCGGTCGGATCAGTTATGTCGATTACTAATTTTTCTTGCTTTAGTGGATCGTTCATTGTTTAGTCCCTTGTTTACCATTCTTCGTTGATTGATAATCATACTTATCCAATCGTTCATACACAACACCTCGACAAAATGACTCATTCTCCACTCTTTAAATCAATTTATCCCATTTTTTTAAACCAATTAGTAGTGTACTTATAAGTGCATGTCATGATAAGTAGCGGTCTAGAGATGTTTCAACTCCTGAATTTTTGAAATTTCAAATATTTTATGTCAACCTACTAGCTAGTTGATACACAAGATACGAAATCAACTAATTTACACGGTGAGCCCAAGTGGCGGTGTATTCGAGAATTATCTTGAGAGAATTAAGATGCATGTGTTGTGATAGTCCAATTGCCTATTCATGGTCGTAAGGGGACTAACTAATCAAAATAGTAAGATGCAATTAATTAAATTAGTGATGCTTAATACACTGGCATGATGACTAAGGATGATCATTTGATCCACAATTCATCGACTCTACGGGACCATACCCAGACCTGACATATCAAACTTGTACCGAACTTGTTGAGAACCCAAACTCGATCCAGCCTTGAAAGTTTCACATTGAACCTGGGTCTCACAAAGCCAAACAATGTCGATCAACTGTCATAATCACTCGATTCATGCGTGCAGAGCCTCAATCCATTGGGATCGGATCAGGTCGTGTTGGGTAAAGTTCTCACCCTTTTTGCGCTCAAGTAATTTTGAGGACAGCAGTGGGCAATTTCTCAATAGTTGAAGTCCTAAATGTGGAATCCACAAAGTTTGCAAGCATGAGTGAGACAGGTTGTAGGCCTTGGTGGCCCATGTGTTGATTCAGACCATTGTGTTTTGTGACAACAAAAAATATTGAAATAAATTGATTGAACATGAAAAAGTTTCACTTTAGCTTTGACCCCTCCATGTTTCCTCTCACTACCTTTCCCTCTCATCCATGCTAATACATCCACTTCTTTGGGTCTATTACACTAATGGTTCCCACAATGTTATCTAAATTTCTAGTTGGTACCCATAGTTCAATTGTAACACTAATTATTCCCAAATATTTAACAAGTGGCTAAACTAGTCCTTATTAAGGATGTCTGTCATTTTACATGATGAAAATCATTTCAAGTGCCCTGCATGTAATTCATTCAAGAGTAAAATAGACATTATTTGCAATAATTTTTCTTGTTATATCCTCCTATTTTGAGAAATTTAGGTTCTTATAGGAGAAAAACCATAAAAAAAGATCAAAATGTCAGTTTTTAAAACTGTTGCAAGGACCAAATAGAATTTGATTGCAACTATGGGGATCATCAATGTAGTTCACCCCAGTTCTTTGTAACACTCCCAAAGCCCCCCTTCTATCCCTCCACACATTTTAGAGGCCTCTTTATCTCTCTCTCTATAGTGGGTTCTCTTTACATTTGTATTTTGCTAAAGGAGAAACCCTAAAGTTTTGATCTTTGTGACTTCTTCAGGTACTTGCTTTCTTTACAACTTTTGAACTTTTTCTTTAGTGGGTTTTCATAAATTTGGGCTCTACTTTGTTTTTTAGCTTCTGGGTATTTCTGGGGTTTTAGATCCTTTGGTAGGATTTTTTGATGTGCTTATGATCTGGTACTTATCTTCTGTCTACTTGTCTCAACCCCTAATTTTATTCCCTGTAACTCAAACCCTATATTGAAAAGTGTTAGTGATGAACAATGGCCCCTTAGTTTAAGGGGATTACTGTAGCAAACTCCTATTTTTAGGGGATCATAGTGTATGTGGTACACTTGTAGGTGCATCCCCTAAAATTTAACTCTGGAGATTTAGTATTGAGGCCTCAAAGAGTGACTGGTCACCGGCGGTAGCGCTCTTATCTTGCTCCTTGTCTGTTTTTGTAGGTTTGTTCTTATCTTTCGTAATTTCCTGTCTGAAGAGGCATTTATGTGGTAAATGGATATTTTTTTA
Organism: Embelia ribes; assembly: GCA_001753735.1. NCBI lineage: Eukaryota > Viridiplantae > Streptophyta > Magnoliopsida > Ericales > Primulaceae > Embelia > Embelia ribes. Next base: position 12,162 of record MKEJ01061513.1, read on the forward strand.
TTGGTTTTTAGTTCATGTTTTTGTATAGTGGTTTGAAAAATTATTCTCATTCTGAGGGTAGATGTTTGTACATATTTTTCATATCCATGATTGTTTTCTTGATTAATTTTCTGATCTGGAACTGCACATATTTATTTGCACTTCTGTTTTTCAGAAACTCTTTTGTGGTGTTGTTATTGACATGATTGATACTTACTTTCACTAATTTGAGGGAGGGAAAATTCGCTGTTTGGGGTCAAGATCAGATTTTGATGAGAAAACACAACTTTTGCGAAAGCCGCATCTTGGCTTGCACCCTGATGTGCTATGGCTGCAGCCGCCATGGGCACCTGTAATTAGCATGACTCTCGGTTGATTGATGATCCTATCTTGACAAGAGTCATTGTTTGTGCCTTTAGTTATCCAAGTTGTGAAATTGGATATGGAGGCTACCTTTGAATATATATTCTCACTAAACAATCGAATGCTAGTTATCTGTTTGTAACTCAGTTTTGAAAATTTGATTGCATTTTCCGAATACATCTATCATGTTCTTAAGTAATTTCCTTTTATTAATGATTGTTGTTTCGATTGTGACTGTCTTTTCAGGAAGCCTTTAATGATGCGTCATACCGGGGATGTTCATAGACGGGTTAGAGATTTGTAGTATTCAGAAGCTGAATAGTGGGTTTCTTCATTTTGGTTAAATAAACGAGTTGGTGCTTTCATAATGGCCTCAAAATCTGCTGTAAGGACCTCCCAGGAAAAACTTAGCAAAATGAGCCGTGATGAAAAAATTAGTGCAAATTCTGTAGAGCCGACGCATCTGCAGGTTTCAAGGTCAAATAAACCAGAGCCCGCTATTCCAAAAAGTGCAAATGAATCTGCTTCTACGCCGACAACCAAGGAAGCAACAGAGAATCTCAAAGGTTTAGTTGGTAATCTGCAATCAAAGCTCCATGTGGATGAACCCAAACAAATACCAAGCGATGTAAATTCCACAATTGCTAACGCTTATCGGGATAAGAAAATCTCGGATCAAGGAATTCTAAGCTCAGTTCCTGCAGAAGTTAGCGATGGAACGAGTAGTTTCGTAAAAAGTAGTGGGAGCACTAAAATGACAGACTGTTTTGAGAGTGGGAAAAGCAGCATATGCAGAGGAAGCACTAGCAGTGATATAAGTGATGAGAGTTCTTGTAGCAGCTTCAGCAGCAATATTAGCAAACCTCATAAGGCGAATGACTCTAGGTGGGAAGCGATCCAAGCCGTCCGATCAAAAGACGGGGTTTTGGGTTTGACCCATTTTAGGTTGCTTAAAAGGTTGGGTTGTGGCGACATTGGGAGTGTCTATCTCTCGGAATTGAGTGGCACTAAATGCTATTTCGCTATGAAGGTTATGGATAAGGCTTCACTTGCGAGTCGTAAGAAGCTGCTTCGTGCTCAGACAGAGAGAGAAATTTTACAATCTTTGGATCATCCCTTTCTTCCAACCTTATACTCGAATTTCGAGACCGAAAAGTTCTCATGTTTGGTTATGGAATTTTGTCCAGGAGGGGACTTGCATACCCTAAGACAGAGGCAACCAGGAAAGCGGTTTACTGAACAAGCGGCCAAGTAAGAGTTTTATTCATATTGTTTAAAGCATCTCTTTTCTATTAAATGCCTTGTATTTTCTTTTTTAGGTAGTTCTGATTTTTTTTTTTTTTGGGTGGAAATATGATCGCTTTAATGAGCTAACTACTAGCCGTACAATGTTTCTTGTGGTTGTTTCTATATGGATGTGTTTACACTTAAGGTGATTTAGTAATGTGAGTGTCGCATTGATTGTTTTCAGCATGCTCCTGCTTTTCCCCATGTAAAGGTGTAGAAGGTCATCACAATTAGAAAGAAAATTAGCGCCATTCGGGTAAGGATGGAAATTTTGTTTGGTTACTAAAAGCAGATCATCCTAAATGAGCTATAACAAACGAAGTTGGTTATATGATTACTTATGAGTTATGACTTTGCCCACTATAAATGGTTATATTTCATCTTATTGTACATAATCTAAATTTTTTAGACTATTTAGAATGGCTATTGCTTTTAGAATCAACTTGAACACTTCTGGGTCTCAAGTTTGTCAACCAGATCTAATGGGTACCTGCCAGAAATGTTGCTTCTATTACTAGACGGGATATCAACTTCGTTATACACATTAGGATAGTATTAATACTAGGTTTCCAAGATAGTGTTTGGTAGCTTTTACTGAGAATTTACTTTTGGTTAAGTGAAAGCAAGGACAGTCAAGAAAGGTGGAGGGACAAGAGCACCTTTGTTTTGGCTTGAAAATAAGTTAAGGCGATTAAGTTGTGCCGGTTGGATTGTCAGAACCCTTAAGAGGCTATATAGGCAGTTGAATTTGTTCCTTCGAAAAACTGTGTATATGTCTTCGGATCCAGAATATTTCTGCTTTGGCTTCTTGGAATTCACTTTCTCTTTCTAAAGCAAAAGCGCACGGAGGTGAAGAGCCTTGAGAAGCCCAAAGATTGATAGTTAGGCTTGTAGTTAACGATCCTCGTGGATTTTATGGATATGTATTCCATGATCTTTGATGACATTAATAAGGGGATTCTACGGCCCTGTTTGACCTTGATGTGATAGATGTTCGAGAGACCGTTGATAGAGTGTCTTTCGAGAGCCAACTTCAAAGGAACTGGTTTGGCTAAACATGGTGATGTGGTGCTTACCATTAAACACAGCTAGCCCTTGATAAATTTTTAGTCCCTACATGGAATATTCTCCATGACCTTAGTAATCACACATCTGCCGAGACACGCAGTTATCTGTACTATATATGGTTTGTTGTCCACTATCCAATGCCAAGAGCTTGGATCGATCAGTTTATCAACTATTTTTATTAGTATTAGGACTAACATTTATTGACAATGTGTCTTGACAGATGTGTGGTTGCTAAGGCCGTGAATTATAACTCCATGGAGCAACTAGAATTTTCCCTAGACCCTACACGGCTACACCTGTATGCTCAAGTTATTTACTTTATGCGTAAATAAGTGTTTGAACATGCAGTTGAATTTGGCAGAGAATCCACTGTTTCTACTACGCCGTAGTTGTATAATTAAACATTTTTTTATCTATTTAGGACAAACCAAATAGTTCTTAGTGCAAGTGAGGCATCAGTCTTTAGCCAGAAATCTGCTAAAAAAGCACAAGCTGGTTAAAAAATAAACTCAGATCGGTATTTGGCACCATGAACAAGAGGTCCTGCTCTTTTACATAAAAGCAATGCCCCATTGGAACGATATTTTTCATACTTTTACGTTCTTCTAATATCGTAGCACTTAAACACAATTTCTTTGCATGTTAACTTGCAATAATGATATGATGCAGGTTTTACGTAGCGGAGGTTCTCCTTGCTTTGGAATACCTCCACATGCTCGGGATAGTTTATCGTGACCTAAAGCCCGAAAACATCCTAGTGAGAGAGGATGGTCATGTGATGCTCTCCGACTTTGACCTTTCTCTCCGTTGCACTGTCAGCCCGACGCTTGTCAAGTCCTCATCTGTCGACAACGAAGCCTTACGTAAGAATCCCGCGTATTGCGTTCAACCCGCTTGCATCGAGCCCTCTTGTATCCAGCCTTCATGTATTGTCCCAACAAGTTGTTTCACCCCTCGTATCTTTTCAAGCAAATCCAAGAAAGAACGAAAACCCAAAACCGAGACACTAAACCAGGTGAGCCCTTTGCCCGAGCTCATGGCCGAGCCAACGGGGGCCCGCTCAATGTCGTTCGTGGGAACTCACGAGTACTTAGCACCCGAGATTATTAAAGGTGAAGGGCATGGGAGTGCGGTGGATTGGTGGACTTTTGGTATATTCTTGTACGAATTGTTATTTGGTAAAACCCCATTTAAGGGTTCGGGGAATAGAGCCACCCTTTTCAACGTCGTGGGCCAACCGCTTAGATTTCCGGAGTCGCCCCTTGTTAGTTTTGCGGCTAGGGACTTGATTAGAGGCTTGCTTGTAAAAGAGCCTCAAAATAGGTTGGCTTATAAGAGAGGGGCGACAGAAATAAAACAGCACCCATTCTTTGAAGGCATAAATTGGGCATTGATCCGTTGTGCGAGCCCACCCGATATCCCGAGGCCCGTTGAGATCGAGAGGATCCCAGCTCCAACTGCATTGTCTGGTGAAAAGGTTGCAGCAACTGCCAACTCCGATAAAAAAGGCTCTGATAATTATCTCGAATTCGATTTCTTCTAGCGACTTTGATTTTGCGATGGCGTTTGTTTCTCCCTCGAAAGAAAGGTGTAGAGTTCTCAAGTATGAAAGGTATATTGAAAAATGTTGAATGTATTTCTGTATTGACTTGAATTGGTGTTTTATGTTTCTTATTATGTTTTTATTAGACAATTTCAATTTCTTGTATTGCAAAAGCTGGGATGTTGTTACTATCAATCCATATTGTGAAATTTAGTATGATTTAAATTTGTTCTGGTATTAGTTGATATTATAACAGTTAATCTCTCCATTTTGTTTCTCAAGTGTATGTACGCGGTGCGTGTACGCGTATATATATATATCGATTCAACCGTTGGATTTACATCGACGCAACAATTGGGTTTAGCCATTATTATCTCTATGATCCGTAACGATTCCAAGTATTACATTGATTCAACAATTGGGTTTTGGGACCGCCGAGTATAGGTTGGGTATGGATTTGAAATACAGATCCACAAATCCGACATGTAGACCATGTCTGTGATCTATCAGTCGACTAACTTGCTATGTCAGTCAAAACTAATATGCGGATAGATCTGACCCATGCCCTGCATTCCTTGCACCCTCGGATAAGAGTCCATGTCAAGTCTAGTTTTGCACGAGGTATGGTTTTTAATCAATTCTTGGAATATCTCGTGGCATATACCCGCGCCATGGTTTCTCTAAACGAAAAATGTATAGTATAAAAGTCGCAACGGGTGGGTTTAAAAAGGTTAAAAACAAAAATTATACGTATTTTCCTGACATTTGGATGCTCGTGGAGTAGACAAATTCATAACCGCGACTGTAGACAAATTCTCGAGCCATATATTTTTTTTAATTCTAAAATAGAATGAATTTTGTAATTTTATAATTATAGAGGTATATGTAGCTCTTATCAAACTTTTGGCACTTTCTCTACCTATAATAGATAATTTAAATGAACTTTTTTGATAAAATAACAAGCAAAAGATAATTCAGTTATGCAAATACAATAGGAAGCCAAATAAATTGAGCCGAGTTGGGTTTGAGATTACTAAAAATTTATTGAGATGACTCAGATCGAGTTTGAGCTTGAACTCGAGTAGCTTACAGAGAACTCAATTTATTTACATCTCTAAATAGCAATGCATATCATAGATGCAAATGAGCTGAATTGAGTTGAATCGTGGGTTGTTTGGACTCGTCTTGTTTGTTCAGTTGAACTATTTAGGCTTGGCTCGGGCTCATGACAAGACTTTCAAGTTTAATTATGGTTCGGCTCGGTCCATATTTGTAAAATTCAAGCTCGAGCTCGGCTAAACTTGTCTGGGTATATGAATTGAGTTTATAAAACATTTAGGAAAAGTCATTATTAATAGGAATCCATCATAGAATTACTATCTTTAAATAACTTGCTATCAAATATATCAAATATGGATTGTATGTATTATATATATGTAAGAGTATTTTCTAATTTGGAAATATATTTCTTATTTTAAATTTAACATGTCGCAATTCTTAAAGTGGAGAGATGGTTTACTTCGAACTCCACCTATTTATTTGAGGTGTTTTATTTTATTGGTGTACTTTTTACAAATCCAACGAAATGATAAATGAATTGAGCTCAAATTTATTTATGAACAACTTCGTTTATTTAAATATCTCCTTATTAATTACTACCTCCAACATGCCTATATATATATATATATATATATACTCTCAATTTTAAAATAAGTATTGTTTAATATTAATGTACTCAAATTAAGAAGGACCTAAAAGTCTCAATTTTAACAAATACTAATAATTAAAATTTACCCCAAATAACCTTCATTTAACGCTTGATTTCAGCTGGGTGGTTGGAACTCTAGTATAGATAGCATGGGTAAAATAAAAAAAGAAAAGAGTTATAAATATGTTATTACTTTCTAAAACGACACTTAAACTAAAACAAAAAAATTTCTGCAAAATAATAGATATTTTGAAATGGAAGAATATATATATATATATATATATATATATATATATGTATGTATATATATAGGAAGGGATCTTGGGACAAAGATTTTGAAAAAATTTATAAGCTTTTTAGGCCGATGGATCTGAAGCCAACGATTAGGATGTATCCTCACTATCCACATTCTCTCTCCACTTTCTCTCTCTATTTTTTCGGATACATATTAGCCGTTGATCTCTTCAAATCTAACGGCCTAAAAAATTTGTAAATTTTTTTTGTCAAAATTTTTATTCTATAATCTGCTTCATATATATATATATATATGACTATCTTGAAAATGAAAAATGCCGATGAGAAGTAAAGTTGTTGGGAGAAATTTTCAAAAAACAAAGTTGTTGGGAGAAGGAAGTCTGACTAAAAAAAAATTGGTGTTGGATTCGAAAGTAAAATATACATTACAAAAGTTAAATTTTTTATACATAATTATAAAAATATTTTTATAATTATTTATTATAAAATTTTATTTTTATGACCGTGTGTTAGCACGCACTCTAATCTCACACAACACCATTCCAAAGTTGTTTGGTAGCATTAGAAAGATCGCATTCAATGTTGTTGGCTATATTTGAGGAAAAGGATGACTCATTTCACATGCCCATCTTTTAATGTGGCATCTTTTTATCACTTTAGAAATTCAATCTCGGTAATATTTTGGTGGGGCCACTTATTGTTAGTGAGAATAAAATTTTTACCAATAACGCTAATATTGTTTTCTTACATGTTTTTTTTTATTAAGTGGAGCATTATTCGTCTTTAATCATAAAAATAATTATTAAATTAATAATAAAAATAATAGATTAATTTATGAATGGATGTAGATATAATGTATTTGTTTATATGTTATATTATATGTGTGATTTTAAATATTTTATATTTAGGATGGATAATCTGATGGAAATAAAATCTAAATCTTTTATATATACTATAAGATAGAGGATTAAATTTAGGAGTTAAATAAGTATAGAGATAAAAACACTGGTAGGAATGCCCTTAAAGGACTTGACAAATCCTAAATACATGCCACATTTTTAATTTGTGGCACGTAATAGAAGGGGAAAGATTAAAATTGTTTTATTTTATTTTTGTGTGTCTTAAAATTTATAATATTAATATTTTCATCAAATGGGTCAGATAGACATACAGTCTGCTCTCGCACAAATGGGAATGCAAACCCGAGCTCTAGTGTTACGGACCGAGGATTTCTCAATGTTATCTGTCAATAATATCCTCTCGAATACGCGGTAGAATGCTCGTGAGGCTTTTCGAATGCCACCAAGCAAGCTACCCATGTACTACTCATGTATGTACACTACGATCACTTGTTAATGTTCTTTCTTGTCGTGCATATGCACTCGCATGTAAGTTATGAGGTTTAACCCGAATAAGGGGGTACCCCAAGAGAATGCACAACATTGGCGCTAATTATATCAAAGTGCACACCAACCATGTCATCAATGATATTAGCCTTTTAAAGTTCCAATACATTATGTCCGCTCATCCTGATAGCTAAACCAAGCAACGCCCAATTATATAAAAGACATTGTGCCCTTTGACACGAATGCCAGCCAAGTGACGCTTATAACCTGGATGCCACAATGCACCATGTAACCCAACCTAGATGTCTGCCAAGCAACATGTCTATTGCAAGACAATGAGAACCTAACATTGTCTTTCTAGGCACACAACGCATAGCGGAAACTATAAATAACTATATCAGGAGTAATACTCACAAAAGTGGTATGTGCCAACTTTAACCAGTGGCAAGATGAGTATAAACTCCTACCTCCGGGATTTGCCCGTTGTCACACCCTCATGGGTTTCCTCGGTGACCTCAGTGACAATGCCTCTCGCGAGGAACTAGAATGCCGCTCAACAAGCTAGTCGGCCCTCTTGGTGGGTTACCCACCAATAGGGAAACTCTTTGATACTTCTGTCCTTACCCTTTGACAAGAAGTATGGGAGGGAGGTAGAGCTCAAACTTTTACCTCTTCTTAAGCACTATCTCCTCATGCATGGTTGAAATAGAGGAGATGAACATTGGTTTGTCACCTTTCAAGATTTATGGGGACACTCGTATGTTTGAAGTGTCATCCCGTGACACCAAGGAATGAAATAATGCTTTGAAAAATAAAAAAAAAGTGCATAGGGGAAAAATTAAAATACAAGGAAATTGAGTATGATACAAAAAATTACTAACAAATTTTTAAAGTTGTTATATTTAATTATAAACTTTCAGTTTTTCTTAAGATGATACATGTAGAAAGTTCTAGTAAAAACAACAAGAATTAAATTTTCAATAAAATAAAATATTTTATAACAATGATTAGTGAGTTATATAAATGTGAGTGCTTAATGCATCTTGATAAAAGGTGAAAATTTTCAGAAGTTATTATTCTAAAAAATCAGAAATTAAAATTTGAACAATGCGACTTTTTAGGACTGTTAAAATCTAAGACACCAAACATGGCGACTAAAAGTTTCGATCTTTAGAAAGTGTTTCACATGATTAATTGAATATAATAATTAATTGAGTTAATTTTTTTCTTCTTGTGGGAAAATTAAAATTAATTTTAAGAACTGTTAAATACATCTGGCTTGAAGTAATTACACTAAATTTCTTTCGTGTTAGCCAATTTTGTTGCAGACTTAGCACTATCATTTCTCATTTTATTTTGAAGGTTTCATTTTCTAGAAATTAATTTTTCATACAAAATAAAAACAGGTCACGCCAGACTTTCTAAAAAGTTAGTTTTATATATCGAAAATATTGATATACAAAAACAAGAAATTCTAAAAAAATATTTTTTCAATATATTGATGTATTTCTTTTGTTTTGATGTAAAAAATATATATTCTTAATAGAAAAGTTCTGAATAATAATTTTATGTATTGAAAAATTTCTTAGAGCATTTCTACAAATATTTCTAAAAATAGGAAAAGACAGGTAGAAAATTCCTCACTTTTCTTTCCCATTGGAAAATTAAAGTGGAGAAATCCCCCATGTGAATCCGTTAATAACCACACCCCACGCTCGCAGCCTCTCCTTCCTCGCATCCCTTACTTTCTTTCCATTTAATAATTTCTCCAACAAATTTTCACCACCCAAATAACAATGGCCAACAACGCTTCCCCGAACCCTCCTCCACCTTGCTCGTTTTAAGATTGCCAATACTTGGAGCCACCTTTAAAAAACGGATATAGTTTCATGGTCACGGTTTTCAATGCAAGTGACACATTTTATAAGAATTCTTTAACAGCCTTCTAGAATGCCTTGACTTTTCGTTCGGTGTATGAGCTGTGGTCATATTATTTAGTACAATTAGGGCATCTTCAATTCTTATCAGCAAAATAACTACTTAAAGTATATTTACATATTTAATTTATTATTTTAATAAGTAATTGGCATCTTCAATTCTTATCAGCAAAATAACTACTTAAAGTATATTTACATATTTAATTTACTATTTTAATAAGCAAGTTTTTAAAATGCACTCCAACCACGCTCTCTATTTTATCTAATTATCTCAACTCACTCTTAATATTTGATGAGAGAGATAAAAAATTTAGACAAAATAGAGAAATAAATATTGAGCTGATTGTAGCATATATTTTTAAGTTTGACTAATTAAAATAGCTAAAAGTAACACTTGATTAGCCCCATTGGAAATGTTCTTAAATCGATATATGTCTATATACATTGTACGGATACATATCCAAACGCGGCCCTAAGGTGGTTTAGAGTAACGCCAAGATGGGTGGGGCCCAATGGTGCGAAATCTTTGGTGTCGCGAAGCACTAATCTCTGCACACGTGGCACGAAAAATGCAGTAGATCCAAATCAGGGGGCGGAACTGTCTATCAAGCAATTAAATGATGGGACCTACAACTGGAAGGGTAGATAATTTGATTTGATATATAATTTTATATAATTTTAAATTTAAATTTAAGAGAAATGAACAAGATTACTTAAATTAACCATTGACTTGGCTTTATACTTGTTAATTAGAAGAGGGAATAATGGCAATTTATTTTTTCTTTCTCATACAAATGTCAAATTATTTTTTAAAATGTAAAGAGAGTTTTTTTTTTTTTTTTGGAAAAAAAAATTAGATATGTTACAGTGAGTCCTCACAGGGCATCCGGTTAATATACTTTATTGCCAAATTTGCACTTCACTCTTTAAGTTTGTCGAATGAATTTATACTTGGTTAAATACATGTTTTTATTTTCTGAAAAAAAAAAAAAATTTCGTTATAAGGGCTTTTTCTAGATTGATAAAACAACTTATTTAAGTAACCGATTCAACTTGCAGGTAAAATATAGTAGTCAAATACTCCTGGACAAAATGTGGTTTACATAAAAATTAACCACGTAACATTAAGCTCGGGCTCAAAGTTCATCTGACATTTTTGTCATTTGTTTCAAATTATCACTAGTTTTTCTTTCATCATTTGTATTGTGAATTTCCTTGATCCTTGGCTTGCAGGGTTCGTCTCATTGCAAATTTTAAACAAATTAATCAGTTTATTTTTAATTATATAAAAAAATTGATGCATCTAACTTAAAATTTTTAATTTATTTAAGCCAAAATAAAAATTAAACTCAACTTAAAAACTGAACAACCAAATATGTTGTAACTTTTAAGCTAAAAAATTGAAATGATGAAATGCGACTTAGGCTTGTTTATGTGCAACTTATAAGTTCCAATTTTCTAATTATTTTGTTTAAAAGCTGAATATCCTTTAGCTGTAACTGTTGTTAGCTTAAATAAGCTAAAATTTTTAGTTAAATGCATCTATTTCTTCTTAATAAAAATTAAACTTGTACATTTGCTCAGAAGCTACAAAATGAACCCTTATTACAAAATCCGGCGAAATAACAAAGTAATTCAACAATTCAAAAATAATAACTAAGTTGAATTGTATCTATTGAAATTAATTGGCACCTGACAAGGGTTCAGTTAGCAAAATGGCACTTGATAAATTAAGGTGTGATCAATTTAGATCTTGCCAAACGAGAATTCAAGACAAATGTGAAAAATAATATAGACATTAATTGCTAATAAGATTTTGGAGTTAGATTTTTCTAAATTCTTAGATTAGATTTTCTTTTAGCTTTGCATTGGCTAAACATGTTACAATACAAAATCTGAAACCAATAACTAAAAATGTTAAAAAAAATTACTCCTGTATTACGTGGATTAAATTATTAGGGAAAATTACACTTTGCCCCCACTTATAATCCAAGTAAGATTTTGTTGTATAAGGACCATATTACCATCACTTAGTTTCCTAATTTTATTAATTTAGAACTTAATATTAGGTAAAATTAAAGAAAAGATAATCACTTTAATAAAAATATATTAAATTTGTAAATAATAATTTTTTTAACAAAAATTATAACGAACTATATAAAAGATATTATTTAAGCGGTATTTTAGTAAATTTTGTAGTTATTTATTATAAATAATTTTACTTTCACTTTGCCTCCGGAAACTTTGGGGGTACACTGCAATGGCCACCAAACCTCACGGGGGCGCAGTATAAGGTTTTTGAAATTGTCAGAAACCTCGTGGGGGCAAAATGTAATTTACCCGTAGACTAAAATAAGCGCTTGTTTGATGTTATATGTGTTTACGATATTGTAACTTGGCAGGGCTGGAGTGAAAGTTAAAGGTTTCATCGCATGGTCGTTTTTAGATAATTTTGAATGGATAAACGGTTATAATTCGAGGTACGGGATTGTATATGTGGATTATAAATATGGTCTCAAAAGATATTTCAAGAGCTCTGCTCTTTGGTTCAAGAAACTCCTTGTTGGATATTAAGATT
>MKEJ01061519.1:0-12601 GCA_001753735.1 Embelia ribes
CATCAACTCGAGAACAAGTCGTCAAACGCTCGAGTCAAAGTCAACCAAATCAAGTTCAAGTTGAGGAGAAGAATCAAAGGATTTTATTTCTTGTAATTAGAAATTTCAGAGGATTGTATTCACTTAAATTCAAATTAATAACAACTAAATTGTTTCTTCGATTTTCCTGTCTTATTTATTTAGACCAGGGATTTTGTGAGGTTACAACATCTTAATATCTCTTCATCTGATTTTTCTGGGGAAGTACCTCTAGAACTTTCCAGTCTCTCCCAGTTTGTCTCGCTTGATCTCTCTGGAAATCGCTTGAAGTTTGTTGGGACACGTCCGTTCCAAAATTTTACGAAACTTCAAGGCCTTTATCTCGATCTGGTGGACTTGTCTGGTTTAGATTTCGGTAATGTGTTGATGAATGTGTCATCTTTTTTGACAGCTCTTAGTTTGCAGAGTTGCGGGTTGGAAGGGGTTTTTCCCAATTATCTTCTTAACTTCCCGAAGCTTGAGATGCTCGATTTGAAGGGTAACCAACTACTCAATGGTAATTTGAATAAGGTCAATTGGAACAGTAGTAGTCCCCTCAAGTATCTCGATCTCTCGAATACCAACTTCTCGGGTAAACTGCCTATCGCAATTACCCACCTAAAGTCTCTACTCCATATTGATCTCCGTTCGAGCCAATTCTGGGGCCCTCTGCCCCAATCACTCGGGAACCTTACGCAGATCAACTATTTGGACTTTTCAGCTACTAAATTCACCGGTGAGATACCGTCGAGTCTGTCAAACCTCTATCAACTTGTTTACGTTGATTTTGCTTTTTCTGACTTTGAAGGTCAAATTCCCGATGTTTTTTCCAACCAGACACGGCTTGTTTCCGTTGATTTCTCTTATAATCGGCTCACCGGACCCCTCTCGTCCACTATTAGGGGGCTACCAGATCTTGTAGAACTCAACTTATCCGAGAACTCACTGAACGGAACAATCCCATCTTGGTTGTTTGAGCTTCCGTCATTGACATCCTTAGACATTAGTAACAACGAACTCACGGGTCAAATTCATGAATTTCAATACAATTCACTGCGGGACATTCGCCTTAACCACAACAAGCTCGCTGGGCCAATTCCACGGTTGTTATTCTCGCTTGTGAACCTTGAAAATCTCTCTTTCTCATCAAACAACTTCAGTGGAACCGTGGAGCTAAACCTCTTTTCAAATCTAAAAAATCTGATTGTTGCTGATGTTTCAAACAACAGATACCTATCGTTTAACTCCGATAAAGACGTCAACTTCACCTTGCCTAATATGGGTGCATTTGTGTTGTCCTCTTGCAATGCAAGTGAATTCCCGGACATAATACAAGCCCTTGAGTATGTGGAAATTTTGGACCTCTCGGACAATGGGATCCGGGGTCCAGTCCCAGATTGGATGGCGGCTGTGGGATATTACTCTTTGTCCTATCTAAATCTCTCCCACAATTTCCTTACGGGTCTAGAGCACTTACCTTTGGATTGGATGGTTCTTGGATGCTTGGATCTTCACTCGAACTTGTTAGAGGGCCCTCTTCGGTTTCCAACGTCAATAAATATCACTTACATGTCTTTCTCGCAGAATCAACTGATGGGTGGGATCCCTTTGTCGGTTTGCAACATGAGTTCCCTGAAAATTTTCGATCTGTCGGATAATGACTTGAATGGAGAGATCCCAAATTGTTTGGGCAGCTTTAGCGGAGATCTAGAGCTCGTTAATCTCCGGAACAATAGCTTATACGGGGCTATTCCTCAAACATTTACCGAAGCAAATACGCTTAAGACATTAGATCTCAGTCACAATCGTTTGAATGGTATAGTACCAAGATCCTTGTCGAATTGCACAAAGCTTGAGGTTTTGGATCTTGGGTATAATATGATTGATGATAGTTTTCCCTTCTGGCTAGAGACTCTTCCGCAATTGAAAGTTCTTATCTTGAGAGCTAATCATTTTCATGGTACGATCGGCGTACCAAGGAGCATGCAAGCATTTGCAAACTTGAGCATCATCGATTTAGCTCTCAATGAATTTTCGGGCTCACTACCGTCGAAATACTTTGAAGCTTGGAACTCGATGATGGTAGACAACGCAATCATTTCGCAGTTGACATATGACAGCGGTTACGTCTCTGCTTTTCTCCCGAGCTACTATGTTGTTTCAGTGACGGTAACGAATAAGGGATTTGTGATGGAACTAGAGAGCACCCTTACCGTCTTCAAAGCTGTCGATTTCTCTCATAACATGTTCACGGGAAATATTCCAGACCCCATCGGAGATCTCAAGGCGCTTCATGTTCTCAACTTGTCCAGCAATGTACTCACGGGTCCCATCCCATCATCCTTGGGGAATGTGAGAGAACTCGAATCATTGGATCTCTCGAGAAACAAGCTCTCGGGTGAAATACCTCAGGAACTAACAAGTTTAACTTACCTTGCTGTATTTGACGTCTCGCGAAACCAGCTGACTGGGCTGATACCAAAAGGTGCCCAATTTGATACATTTTCGAGCAACTCGTATGAAGGAAATTCAGGCTTATGTGGTTTCCCTTTGTCGTCTGAATGTTCGAATACGGAGGTGGAACCCCCACCGCCTTCGTCGCCGGAGTCTATTTGCAATGACTTTACTTGGGAAACAGTCTTGCTGGGTTTTGGTTTTGGAACGGTGATTGGATTAATTATAGGGCATTACTTAATACGAAGAAAGGAGGCGTTTTTTCTTAAGATTTTTGGTTTGGTAAACTATCGAGCAAGTAATCGATCAAGATGATCTAACAAGCAAATTGTTGAAGATTGGGATTGATGGCCGAGTCAACTTTAGTACTCTCTAGCAAATTTCTAGTAAGCGAATATGATGTTATATATATGCACACCTCTTGGATAGCTGTTGTGCCGTCACCATCGTAGACTAATAATGATTGATTCTATCAATCGTGTGAATAATTTTTATCTTCATGCTATATATGAGATTCATAATGCATATCATAGGAGTGATTTGAAAAGAAACCACGAAGTTGTTTTTTCATACACCATCTCTAGCGCATCTGTGATGATCTCCTGATCTATTGCGCCTTAGTCGTAATCTCTTCTTTATGCTTATGCTAATTTCCCCCCCCTTTTCTCCTTTTTACCTACATTTTATATCACAGTTGCAGCTCTAATGGTCTTGACTGCCAGTGGAACTTGATCTTCATTGATGCGATTGCAATCTCACGGCTTAAAGAACACTTTTCGGTAAGCATTCTTCAAGATTCGATAAGGAAAACACGTAAGCATAGTTGTGTTTATACATATCAACATACATACATGATACCTCCTCCCTCAGTGTTTATGATTGTTATCGTAAACAAAGTGTCTACTTCATGGAAAGTCGATTCTATCTACGAGTTTTATGCTTCTAGGGCGTATGGATATGCAGGACCTAAGTAATCGCTTCTACTTCGGAGACTTGTTGATTCTTTACCTCATGAGCATGATATCCCTTTTAGATTAACTGCAGATTTTTGGGAAAAGATATTCTTATTGCTTTTTACACATTCAAGAAAAAAACAATGATGGGGAAAACCAAGCAAACATGAGCTTTTTACTTGATTTTTTTTGTGTATTTTTCTCTGCCGTCTAGTATATCAAGTTCGCAATCTTTTCAGCAGTTCATCGTATTCTTGTAACCGGTCAGAAATAATATTCGGTTGAGTGCAGATAATAACGGGAAATCCAAAAAATGCGAGTTCAGTCTGTTTTGAACGTCGAAACAAAGATACAGCCCTCTTTTTTCTCATCTCGTTCGCCCTTTCAAGTTGCTGAAATCTCTCTTGTTACACAAATTTGTGTATCTAAGGAGATTGGATGCTGAAGATGAAAGCGGCTGAAGACTGCTGAGTGAGAAAATGTTGAGTAGAAAAGCCAGATGGGGCAGGCTTTTGTAAGTCACTATTCTTGGATTTTTTTTACCGAGCCGCATATGGTTTTCTTAAGATAGAATCAACACACAAAATTTAGCCCCTAGTATTTGTACATTTTGGTACATGATTGCCAGTACGTGATCATTTCCTCTTATGTTTTTTGCATAATTGCCATCAATAACGGACCAGAGGGGGTGTCCATGATCTCTGAAATTCGTCGTGAATTTTTGTTTTTTTTCTGGAAATTAAAAATTTTATAACAAAAAAAAAAAAAAAAAAAAAAAAATTTTATAACCAAAAAAAAAAAAAAAAACAACAAGATATACAAAGAAGTCTCAAATAGGCTTAAAGGGAACAAAATAACTCAACCAACTGAAATACAAAGTGATTAGTTAGAATTTAAAAGAAAACATATTAAGAAAATTATCACAATTGTGGCTAGGTAAAACAACTAATAATGACAATTTACTCGTCACAGCTACATTTTAAAGATAAGCAATTGATTACGTTTCCCAAAAGATAGAAGTTAAACGACAACTTATCCTCAACATATTATAAGTCTCACTACCCTATCGGATTGGCAAACAAATAAACAATATTGAGGATCCAAGTTCCTAACTAGCTCCTTTGCGAATTTCTATAAGCAAAATATATAAATTTCAGATATTTAACTATAGCTTCCTTCATTACTTAAAAAAACTGAACTCATCATATTTCTTTTTATGAAAAAATTCATGCAGCTTGGGCTCGTCATTGTATTCAATAGCCTGCATAAAATTTTTATAGCATTTAGCATCTATATCTTAATTCTGGATCTGTACTCTATACAAAATCACAAACACGTATGTGGTTAGATTATGTGTTTTTAATAAATTTTTTATAAAAATAATTACGCACATGATCTAGCCAACACATGTAGTTGTACAATTTTTATATATGACTTTTTGTACTTAAATTGTAAAAAATTATTTCTATCATAAAAAATATTAATATATAAAAATAATAATTCTATTGAACTTTGTAATTCACAAAAATTATTGTGCATATACAATTGAAAAAAAACAACTACTACTAGTATTTTCCTTTATATTTGATGTTCTACTTATTTTATTGAACTTTGTAATTTACAAAATTTATTACTATGCATATATATCTCATTAGATACCCGTAACAGAAAAGAATCTTTCTTTTCTTTTATCTTTGATGTTATACTAATTTTATCGAACATTCAAATTCAAGTTGAGGATATGCCGATTTCCCCATTTTTGGCAATTTCACGAATTCAAAAGACCTAGACTGTTTATTTGTTTGTTTTAATAGCTAGTTATTGAACTTTGTAATTTAGTGCTCGTTTGGTTGTAGCTTTTAAGTTAAAAAGTTGGATTTTTTCAAACCATGAACAAAAAAATAGATGCTTTTAAGTTGTGTTGAGTCGTTTGATTGTTAAATAAGTTAGGCTTATAAATAAGTATTGGTTGTATTGGAAATAAACTAGCACCAGCCAAAAAAGTTACGAGTTCCTAGCTCAAAACTTATTTGGTATATTGGAAATAAGCTTACACCCAAGCTTAAAAGCTTGTTGTCCAAATGGGAACTAACTTAAAAACAAGAAAAGCTATAAGCTTCAGCTTATAAGCCTTCGCCAAAAAAAGCTCTTAATTGTAAATGCAATTGAAGATTTCAATTCTGAATAATTTGGAAATTAACTGGTACATACACAATTTTTTATTTCGAAATTAACTGGTTCATACACAATTTTAAATGCCCTTTATTTATTTTTTGACTTTTTTAAAAAACAAAAGGAAAAGAATCATTCTTGTCTTTTATCTTTTTGTTAATTTCACTGAACTTTTTAATTTGGAAAACCGTATTCTTTGTTTATTTTCATAGCTAGTTACAGAAATTTGTAATTTACAATTTTAAATACCCTTTGTTTTCACAAGAAAAAATCTTTTTTTTTTCTTTAAAGTTGATGATATTCTAATTCTATTGAATTTTGTAATTTTCAAAATTAATTGCATTAATAGGTTAGAAGGCCTTGTGAACATTGCAATTCAACTTGAGTCAATGCAGGTATCCACCATTTTTGGTGATTTCATAAATTTTAGAAAGCCTAGTCTACTAATTTTGTTTTTGAATTTATTTCTATGTTTTGTTTACCATATTTTCCTATTTTTGGTTTTTCATTTAGGAGTAGGTAATTTGGAAATGGACCCTTCAAAGGCTTTGAAATTTTTAATGGAAGGGCTTGTTTAGGATAAGGATATTTAGGTAGGTAAATATATAAAGTAGTATAAAAGAGTAAAGTATTGAATAAGAGATAAATTAGTATTTTATTATTTGAATTAATTTTTGGCTCGGTTATAAATGAAGGTGAATACTCTTATTTGACATTGCACATCTAGAATTCTCTTCAAAATTTTTACAAAAATATCTAAGATATTTTACAATAATAATTCTAGAATTATTTTTGAAACTCTTCTTGGAAAAATTTAGATAAATATCTAGATTTTTCTACTACATGGGTTAATGGCATTTCTACTCTACTTATTTATTATAAAATCCAATATACGAAATAAGGCCCAGAATTCAACTCATTAACTCAAATAAGTTTTAGCTAAAGCCAAAACCAAGTTAATTTTCAATATATAATTCTGAATGAACTTCTTTAACTTCTTAAATACTTAAACCTTGAGTGACTCGGTAAAAATATTTGTAACTTGATCTTGCGTCTTGATGTACTTTACTTAAACTTTATTTTTCTCTATGCACTGTCTGATAAAGTAGTAGTGAGTATCAATATATTTGTTTCAGTCATGAAAGACAGGATTCTTAACAAAAGCTAATGGAGACTTGTTGTCAATAAATATCTCGGTGGCTTCTGTGTTGAGGTATATTCAACTCCTTTAATAAGTTAATTAACCATGTAGCACGGCATATAAATGCTGTTGAAGCAACATACTCGGCCTCAAAAATAGAAAGTGTAATTATGGATTACTTATTTGAGCTTAAAGTAAAAGCCCCATTTAAAAAACAAATTCAATTATATTTTTTCGATCATCAATATCACCGCTTCAATCACTTCTCAATTTGATTATTTAAGTGGTTTTTAACTCTGGAGCAGTGGAGGACAAGAAAACGTGAATTATATAAATGGTCCTTGTTTTCTCGAGAAAAGTTCTATTTGCTCCCAATAGTTTCAAAATTGAAACACTATTAGTCCCCAAATTTTGAATTTGTAGCAGTTTTGGTCCCCATTTCTTAAGGAAAAAGACATTTTTGGTCCCTTTTATAGTTTTTGTCTTTTAATACTCCATTAAGAATCTTACGTGAACATATTTGGAGATGATAGCAATATAAATGATTCTCAAAAACTAATGTGCGCCTAAATGAACTACAATGGTCACTATATATATATATATATATATCATTTATAACGACTTTCTACATATAATAGAAACTATAAATTATATGATTTCTTGATCACACAATGACCAATTATTTTAAGTTAATGCAATTTTTTAATTTTTTTATATGTTTAAGAACTTACTATTTAGTTCAGGAATGGTACATTACGGAGAATATATCATCTATATGATAATTGTTCATAAAAAATAATTCGTAAAAATTATATGATTTTTGCTTCATTAGCTACATACGTCATGATCGCATGGTATTTTACATATCATTCATGTAGTCTACTCTCGGTGCATGTATAAAAAAATACGAAAGTGATCTATTCCCATCCAAACAAATTTTATTAAATTTATAATTGTAATAATCAAATAGGTAGAACTCATGTTTGAAAACTGGCTTGCAATGGAAAGATACCCATATAATCATATACAATAGTTTAAATATGTTATTAGTTGACGTGAAATAATATCTAGCGAGCACCACCGAGGGAGGTGCTCTTACTACCCTAAAATAAGCTCAATTATTATGAACTTTTTATACTTTCAAGCTAAAATCAATTACGATTTTAGTTTAAAAACTTGGTTTTTTATATCAAAAGAGCTAGAAATTTGAGCTATTACTTTTTTATTTTCAAGAAAAAAGCTAGCTTAAATGTTAATTAGTTTAAAAAATTCAAGCCAAACAAAAACCATGTGTACATAAAATTGCAAAACCACTCACAAAAACTTTCTTGTAGTTGATCTTCCACTGTGCTGCTATCAAGTTTGTATGTAGTTAAAAGTGAAAATAAATCTTTAACAACAGTTCCGAAATTTAAAACACTTAAAAGTTCTAACTAGAAGCATAGAATCATAAAATCAAAGGTGTAAGTAATATTCCAATATTAATCAAATTCTAAGGGATTTAAAATTAGCTTTAGAAAAAATAGGGGATTATTATATAATTCCAAACCTTGGGGGTGCCGTATGAGTAATTGTTTTTGGAAATTAACATTAATTGCCATGTGGAGCAAATTAAATAGTGATTAGAGATTTGCAAACTTGATTTGGCCTGTGGTCACCTGTCATTTTACATCACTCATTCTCTGATCTCCAAACGTCAAAAGTGGTTTTTCCTTTTTTTTTTTTTTTCTTTTTTAATAAATTACTGCAATCATTTTCTATTACGCGGTCAAGAATTAAGAAAATTATTACATAATTTCAGAACATCTACTTTAACAAGTTGTAAATAATGCTAATCATGTTGTTTAACTATTGGGCTAACTTGATTAACGGAATAAATGGATAAATGGTAAATTGAATTAAATGATAGAATAAGCGTTAGAATGAAATGGCATTGAAAGGTTGCAATGTAAATTGGAATTTACCCTATTTCTCTTGTGCATAATTAAAGTTATAATTAAGAAAGTGAAAATTGAGATAGCCCCAGTCGATGGACTTAATTAATTTAAAATTCAAATGATTTGCCCCTAAGTTCATTTTCTATCAAATTTATTAAGATTACATTTGTTGCAAGGTTTTTTTGAATGGAAAGTTCTTCATAAAATCTGGAATGCTAGAACAATTTTTTTTTTCCTATCATAAATTTTTTTGCACCAAACAGAGCATAATTGTTTATTGTCTCAATGTATGATAACATGGTCTATGTGAGCTAATGAAATAAGTTGTTAACTTGAAATTTCGAAGAAATTGTCCAGGGGTGTAATTTCATTCCTACCCGCGTTGAGCAACCTTGTGATCACTTATTTGTACTAACTCTTGCTATGAAAACTATTGCAAAAGACTAATAATAAATTAATAGAATAAACTTAAAAAAATGACCCTTGCTATGCAAATGAATGTATCTTTCAATTCAGATTATATTGATGGCTTGCTGTTGTTATTGTAATTATAACTGTTATTAGCTAATACAACCTTTACATTTTGTATGCTAGTAACATTATAGACACAATTTTTATAATAAAAATATATAAACATTTTTTTTGGGAAATTAATTAATTTATTTTTTATTCAAAATTTAATTAACCTTTACATGCAAATATTATGTGAAAACGGTAAGTGTATAATAATCACAAACTGAAAAAAATCTACTTCTATTAGCTTTATTTCAATAAAACAAAGGTACGTATAACTTGTTAATGACAGCAATTAAGATGATTTCAAAGCATATTTATCGTTTGGTAAGATATAAATGTAAATAGAGTTTAGGAGAGCTTATTTGACAATTAAAATAAGAATACAAGACCATATCTAAGTAAGCTGTCACAAGCTATACAATCACAAACAAAACCACGAATATATATTGAAAGATTATTCTACATATAGGCATAGAAATTATAAAATTTTTATATCTGGGATTTTGTGGTTTAACTTATGGAGGCCTAGCCGTTTAATTTTGTCCAATATTTTGGACTAGTTCCACTTATTAATTACAAGTTACAACATTACAAACTTTTATTTGCCCTTAATCCAATTCAACACTTCTCGTTGTTGTAAATTATTAATTTAGTTAAACAAATGCAATTCATATTTTAATTGTGCAGTTGAAAGATTAGAAGCTAGTATATTAGTGTCTACTCTAATAACATATTAAAACAAAAAGAAAAAGATATTAGGATTAAAGTTGCATATAAATTATTAGGCAATTTGTCACACCATTTGTAGACGTACAAGTTTTAACTTTTCCACTAATTATAGATCTGATGGAGCTAAACTGAATAAAAATCCAATAATATGCAATTATTAACCATCCTCAACTTAATTCGGAGGTTAATATTTATTCTTTGATTGAACCTTACTGATTCGTCTAATAGGTATATAAGAGTTTTGGACACGATTATGAGTGTTGTGACTAAATCCTAGAATCATATAATAGTTATTACAGATTTTGTGTGAATCAAATATTTGACGCGGTTGTGTTTTGTCATTCGCGGAGACCGTTATGTCAATTTATATGTGATTGCAACGAACAAATTATGAATGTCATATTATGTTGTTTTGTAACATCTCAAAAATACGTATAAATTTTTTGCTTAATTCTATAATATTGTTGAATAAGTTTAACGATATTATATCATTTAGTTGGCAAGTAATTTCATTCCTAAGTGTTGGTTCATTTGTATGGGAACTATACATATATGAGTTATACGTATAAAGTAAGGTTTCAAAGTCAACAATTGTAACCTACCAGATAACTGAGCGTCCGACAGCTGTCCATTGTCGGACGAGTTGCAAGACATAAGCGTCTAGGGAATGTGTTTTTTGCCCAAAACATGAAAATTTTGAAGGATTTTGTACTGTCCAACGGTTATCCGCAGGTGACCGTCTACGAATAAGGGTCGGACACCCGAATTCAAAATCGTTGGATAGAGCAAAAATGTGGGATTTGACTTTGGTTAAAGTGTCAAAGTTGCTTTTACCTTTTCATTTCCCATTTGCAAAAAAAGGTTAAGAGGGAGAGAGATAGTAAAACTAGTTTTCATCTTTTTTGATCTTTGTCGAGTTGTTTTATCTATCTGGAGTTGGCATACACGACATTAAAGTAGAGATTTGGCATCCTTGATATGAGGGTTTCGTTTTGATATAAGTCTCGTTTCTTTCTTTACTCATTTGTCTTGCCTTAATTTCCGTGCATTTGTTGCACATTGAAACAAAATTGATATTATTGTTTATCATCTCTTGTAGATTACTTTCTTCTACAGGTTCGTCTCATTTTGAAGGGCGGATCTAGATCAAATCATTGGGTTAAATGGAGGCTCGAAAGGGGAGTTTTGGATCGTTGTTGGCGTGGCCTCTCATTAACGTCTTTAGAGGTTTACAGTCTAAGGTATGGACAAATAATGAACAATAGTATAGGTTTGAGCGTGTTGACCCTATTTTTTATTAAACTATTTTTTTATGATAACTAAAATAGATAATTAATATATTAATACTCACATTTTATTATTAATATTTGTTAAGTGGTTAAGAAAAGAAATCGAGCTGGAAAATGAAAAAACAGCAAACAAATTCAACCACATTCGGGCATACGATCCCAAACAGACATAAGTCCGACCGCATATGGATGCAAGGTCGATCGCATACAGACAGTATGCTAACAGTATACAGACAGATGACTATGCACGGACATAGTCTTGACAGTATACGGACAAGTGACCGTATACGAATGGAGTCGTGACAACTTGCGGATAGAAGCTTGATCATAAAAATGGTTGATACACTACCTGTTTAAAAAATTCTGCTATATTTCGACCCAAGCTCAATACTATAAATAGAAGCAATTGAGAACGAATTCAAATTATCCAACAACAACAAACATCTTTCTATTTCTCGCTCTTATTTGTCCTCTAATATTCTTAACTTTTATGCCTTGTTAACTCAATCTTCAAATATTTAGAGGGTTTTCTTGACTCTAATTTAAAGTTCAAAATTGTATTACTCTTGAAGTGAGTTGGTTCTAACTTGAGGGATTGTATCAAGTAGAAAGAGACTGACATTTGTAAGGCTAGCAGTTGGTATAAACTTCTGTTGATAAAAGAGATTAACGCTTGGGAGAGTAGACTTAAGATATTAACGGATCTTTGGCCGAACTACTATAAAACTGTGTTTGCATTTCTTTCCCTTTAATTCTTTACATTCTAGTTATTTTATTCATATTCTTATTTAAAATAATTTTATTTGCTTAAAAAGTACTTAAGTTTTACTTTAGCACAATTCATCTCGTCTTGTGTTTGCCCAAGTGACAACAAGTAGTATCAGAGTGCAGTCTCCCCCTTTTGAAACTTAACAATCTTATAGTGAAAAATCCATGACAAACATGATGCCCACTTTTATTTAAGAAGGAAACTCTATTTCCAAACCTCCACTATTTGATTGTTCAAACTATGAAAATTGGAAAAAAAAAAAAAGGTATGCAAATTTTTTTATATTTAAGAGATATGGAGGATTAGAAAATTATAAAAAGATGATATGTTTTTCCAAAGAAAGATGGCTCTATTGTTGAAATCGAAAATATGAATGATATAGAGTCCAAACTCTACTCCCAAAATTGCAAAGCCAAACTCGTTAATCTGTATTTTATCTCAAAACAAGTTCAACAAATTTCATCTTGTCAAACGGCTAAGGAAATTTAGGATATGATTGAAACCATGCACAAGGGGACTAATCTTATAAAAGAATATAAAATAAGAATACTAGTCTATCAATATGAAATATTTCGTATTCTTGAAAACGAAAATATTCCCTTCATGCATGAAAGATTCATTAA
>MKEJ01061535.1:0-10713 GCA_001753735.1 Embelia ribes
ATGACTCTGAATTGTTGGGCTGTTTATGTTTTTGTTGTCTATTTTCTGTTTTTGCTTTGTAGCAAATTATTTTTTGGATGTATTGAGTTCATACTCTTCAAGGGTCATTTGATGATTTCAATGTCAACAATCTGGGTTTATGCCCTTGCTATCTGTTCTTATTCCCAGGGACCATGATATGTGCAAATTAACCACATTATATATGTAGCTATTTCAGTGGGTTGAGTTGCAGTTTCTCTCTTTGGATTTAACTCTATGTTGCAGATAGGGTCTTCATTAGACCCGGCGAGTTTTCCTGCCCCGTACCCAGCAGGTCCATGGTCGCGGGTTTGCAGGTTTGAGAGAATAAATGACTCAGATTTGCACCAAGGTTATTGGATTGACCAAGTAAATAAAATTACTGCATTAACTAGAACTTATTTTCTTATTAAAAATTTGTATTTTTTTATTTTAAGTTGTAAAATACAAAATTCTATTATTGTAATACGTATTTTAAGGAATAAATGTTTTTGAATTTCGTTTGAACAAGAAAATAAAATTCAAATTTCAATTCATATTTAAGGCATTATATTTCTTTTTATAATCAATAATACAAACATAACTAAATTAAGAAAATACTTAAATTTCAATCATAATATCGCTTGTCAACCATCCTTGCATCAAATATTTATTTATTTTTTCTCATCAATCTTCGGTGCGCATGGGTTCTCAACTACATTGATTTCAAAAGAAATAAAAAATATGAAAATTTACTTAGTTTTTATTTTTTTTTTATTTTTAAGTGTTTGTTAAAATGCCCAAAGTGAGTGAGAAGTGTTGTCCCCATTACTACCATTTAACTCAAATTACAAAAGTTATAAACTGCTTTAATTATTTTCCAAAAATGTGAGGTAAACCAACATTTCCTCTTGTAAATCCAACCCACGCTTTGGAAACTTTTTACAGCTATCATTTTTTACATCAAATGAGTCTCCATGAATATTACTCATTTATATATATATATATGTATATAAAGAACACAACAAATATCAAATAGACTAAGTATTAGAAATTGCAAATTTAGAAGTACTGCCAAATAGAAAATGAGGAGTAGAAGTTGAAACAGTTCGGAAGAAAACGAGTGTAGCAGAGATTATTGAATTTTGAAAAACAAAACTCGAATTATTTTTAAAATAAATGATTTAAGTATTGATAATTAATAATTGATTGTTGGTTGTAAATAAAGAGGATAGTGTGTATTTATATGGTAAAACCTAGTCGTTTACATGTAGGTATGCGGGTACGAAGCGGACCGCGGGTGTACTTCTTAGACCCATACAAGCCCTGTATAACTATGGGTCGGGTGCAGGTGCAGATCTATTGCGGGGTGGGTGCGGGTCTACCCTACAGGTCCATAGGTAAACCTGTTGGTCCAATGAACACCCCTAGATGCGCATAAGCTTTCTGATGCATATATGCTATAGGACTTCGGGGAGGGGGGAAGGGTTTTTTGCTTGGCAGACTTGTTGGGTCGGTTCCACTCATCACATTCTGACCGTTATTTTTCGAATAAATAACTTAGACTAAACAACTTTATTTATTTAATTTTTTTTTTAAATACATACATTTAATTTCAGCCGCTCATTCGAAAATCAATTACCAGAATATGATTAGCAGAGAACGTCTGCCAAGAAGCCCCCAATTCTATGCTATATACCTGTATTTCCCCAAATTTGTCATATTTACTTACGGGAATAGATTCCTTGCGCCATAGGGGTTTGCTTGTTTACACGCATATTATATATCCAATTCCATTTTACTAGGTGCAAGAAAGTTAATCTTTTTGCTTACACCATCGAAATTATTGATGGTCTAACTTTCTTTTACACGATGACATAAGAATAAGAGGAATTAGCTCATCATTTTGGTCCATGGAGAGATCACCAGACTAGTCAAATAGTTCTACACCTAACAATTTGAAAAACATATGCTCTTTAATTTTAAGGAGAAAAATTAACCTTCATCGTAGCTGCCATACAAAGTTGTGGTCAAGTCTGGCGGAAAGTATACAATACTTGTAAAAACTATCGAAATTATGTAGGGTTGGGAATACGGATTCATCTAGGCTACTAAATGAAAATATTAATGGTCTAAATTAAAAGATAGATAAAAAATAAGAATTAAATGAAAATATAATTTTAATGCTGACCATTAATATTTATATCAACGGTACAGGTGACTTTTCTCCAAAATTGTGGGTGCTATTCAGTGGTAATTAGTCGCAATAAACAAAGTGAATTTGCAGACCCACTTGTTTATAAATAGAATATAACAGTGACTTTGAGATGTCTGGACCATTTGTCTGCAAATTTTTTCAAGAGAACTGACTTATTAATGGGAGGCTCAATCCCTTCAATTGTAGTATCTCGTTTTCATTTGATCATATTTTCTTTTTGAACAGCAACACTTGTGTTGTTGCAGCTTTTAAGCTCGAGATTTTATCCTTTCTGCTTAAAACCTTGATAGCATTTGATTGCTTATATTTTTATTTTATTGTTTTGACCTAAACAAAGAAAAGCTTTTAAGTTGGATATGGATAGCAATGTGAGCCAAGCTTTGTTACCATTGCACCAGTGCAAAACAATCCACCTGGTTTGTGCTGTTATTTCTTTTCCTTTGGATTTTGCATTTTTTAACATCTTTTTTTAAGCCCCTACAGTGAAAAGAAGGATCCATTGATCGCCTTTTGGTCGGTTTTTTGTTTTTTTTCTTAATACATTTTATATGTATAGGTAAGACATGCACAAGGAATACATAACATTCGAGATGGAAAAGACCCTAATGTCTTCTTATCGGAAGAACTGTTTGATGCTCATCTCACCCCTCTTGGCTGGCAACAGGTCATAAATGAAACGGGGTTTAGTGACTCAACCAAATCACAAGTTATTTATTTCTGTTATATAGTTGTACCTTCGTAAGTTGTATTCATGCAGGTTGCACGTAAAATAAATAAGTTGCGTTTTGGTTAAAAAGATGTCATATTGAGGACTTTGTGAGTTTTTATGGACAGGTAGACGACTTGAGAAAGCACGTTCGCTCTTGTGGGCTCTCAGAGAAGATCGAATTAGTCATCACTTCTCCTACGTTACGGTACTTCATTTTGTCTATTTTATTCTTTCTTGGTTTTTTAAAAGAACATTTGAAGAGGAAAATTATATAGAGGGCAAAATCGATTTTGTTATTCTGAATTAGTCTAAAATTTCTTTGAGATATTAATGGCTACATTTCAGAACCCTGCAAACAGCGGTCGGGGTTTTCGGGGGTGAATGTTCCCGTGATGAGGTGGATGCCCTTCCTTTGATGGTGGAAAATGCTGGGAATAGCACCCGTCCTGCAATTTCAAATCTTAATTGTCCGCCATTCGTTGCTCTGGAACTTTGTCGTGAACGTTTGGTAGGTGACTTCTACTATCTGTATTCATGTATAACATCATTTGTTATAACTCAGTTCAAATAAACTTGTAACGATTTTGTGGGGAAAGCTTATCCATGAAAATTGGTTTGTAAGGAACGATCACTTGTTTATACGCAAAAACTATATCATACCGATGGTATTATGCAGGGAGTTAAACCATACGAAAGGAGGAGAAGTGTTAGCGAGTACAAGATTCTTTTTCCAGCAATTGATTTTACACTGGCAAGTGCTATCGCATTACGGTCTTTTAGTCTTCTGGTCGAAATTTTGCTGGCAATGAAATATGTAGGAGTGAATAACATAAAAACTGTTTCTAGCCTAAATTTTGCAGATAGAAAGTGATGCTGACATTTTGTGGAAGCCCGACAAAAGAGAGTCGTACGAAGAAATAGCTTCAAGGGGAAAGGACTTTTTGAACTGGTGATTTCCCATTTCTGTTGCAAACTTGTATCGGTGTCAACACTTGTTGTCTACACTTTTCATGTGTATGTTCAACTTGTTATCATTTACAATTTCAAATACTAATCTTGGTTCAAATGGTTCTTAGCTTTTTTCTTCTTACATTTTGTGCAGGTTGTGGTCACGGAAAGAGAAGGAGATTGTAGTTGTCAGCCACTTTGTGTTCTTGTTAAACGCCCTAAGTGCATTTGGCAATGATTGCCACGCTTCCGTCAAGACTGAAATATGTAAACGGTAATTATATCGGCTGATTTGCTATATATCTGCATGAAATTAAGTGTCTAAAATATGTAATACTAACCCATCAGAGCTGGTCTTGTGGGTTAGAACCGGTAATTGCCATGTATTCAAAATAAAAAGAAAAAAATGCAATGTTTATTTTAATGTATCTATTTTCTGAACTTTCAGATTCGAGAATTGTGAGCTCCGATCGTACGTTATTGTTGACAGAAGGTGATTCTTCTCCGTCTTGTAATAAGAAAATTTCACCATTGATCGTAACTAAAAATAAAAAATCCTCGCTTATAACATTTTCTCCCCTTGACTTTATATATTGCAGCATGATAGGGTTGGATTCTTCAACAACTAATTATCCTGGGAAATCCCCTAATGGGCCGAATCTTCCGAGTGATGTTGCTACCACATAGCAATATCGTGATATGAAATTGAAAATAAGCCTTTACTGTGGTATTCGGTTGTTGAAAAAGTGATTTCAGAACGAGAGCCTTGGTATGCATGAAATGTCGCATGTCACCAAACTCGTGAATGAGCTAGTTGATATTGAATAAACATTGTCTTACCATTCGGATGTAATTCTGTTATTCGATGTTGGAGTATTCTGTATTCTGCCAAAATATTGTTTGAAATAAATATTGTTTGCTTATTTGTTGGTAAGCTGACTATTAAACTACAACTGGTTGTGGTATGATAGACCAATGGTTATGCAAAAATGTTGTCTGGTGCTTTTATGATAGATACACTTTTTGTGAAGGTAGTCTAATGCCCTCATTGTTCTCAGCTTGTTTATCACAGATTTGCAGAACAACTTCGTTCTATTTCGACGAAATTGCATGTACAAGTTTCACATAATCAAAGCTTTAACATCAGAAATGAACAACGAAATGCGGCAGGGTATTTCAACTGGAGTACGAAATAATCATGTGTACAGTACCACCAGAACATTGAAATTAAAAATTGTTTGTAGTTATAAGATTTACAATAGAAATAAAATCTGTCTACCATAGCAAAGGACAGCAGAAAATTACAGATCAGCAGAAGTTTCGCTATGATGCCTTAACCAAATATAACCCCATCCCAACTAAAATGCCCAATATAAGAACCAAAACAGCAGCCAATATATTAAAATCTGCTGCTTTTGTTGATTTCTTATCTTCATTTGAAACAGTACACTCCTTATTTGAAGAGGACGATTCTGGGTTCGAAGCTGAACGAAACGGGACAGTGACATCCCAAAAAGATTTGGTGCTCAATGTAAGGGGATCGCCTTCTGGTTCTAATATTGTTGATGTGTCTGTTGGAGCTTCCATCGACATCAATTCAACACAATGGTCCTTAACAACCTAACAAGAAACGAAAATTCACAAATAAGAAAACAAGTGAAAATGAATATATTGATTACCAGATAATTGAATACTACTGTGCTTGCTTCAAGGTTAGTTACAATTTTCGGGAACAAATTGAATGATCCGAAACTTTCATAGTTGTTTTTGTAGGTATGTCAAATACTAGAAATATAGTTTCAGTTACTAACTGCAACTAGTGTTGCAAACAGTAACAATAAAACTTGAAACGAGTTTAGATCATCATTGACAAAACAAAAAAGCACTAGTGTAACTGGAAAACTGATTAAAATAATCCATGTTTCCGCAAGTAAATACTACTATAGATGCTAAAAAAACTAAATGATTTTGTTCAGGAAATTAAACAAGTACGAAACCTCAATTGTCTCAGAGGGTTGGAGATAGTCACAAATATATGTACCCTCTAACCAAGGAACGAATATTCTCCGTGGAAATGAAAGACTGCAGTGTTTTCTGTTTGACAATGTGGCAAATCAAAAGGGTTAAGGAAGCATTAAAACAAATCTCATTAGCAATGTGCATGTCTTGCAGATACCACACCTCATTAAGTGAAGATCACGTTGAAGAAACTGTTCCTCTGTGGGTAAATCACCATTTGCTTCGATTTTACCATCAACAGTTGGACATGACTCTGCATCTGTTTCCTCACTCAGGATATCCAACCTACTCAGCAAGCTCATGACAATGTCCCCCTAAAGAAAATATGATCATTGTATATTTGTATGGCATGAAAGGTGTTTGCAAGCAAATGCAGAACAATTACTACAAGATGGAGAATTTGTAAGCTTGAGTAGGAATAGTATTGTCATGGTTGAGTGCACTCGGATGTTACTGAATTTATATTAAGAATACAATCGAACCAACATCTTGCATTACATGGTTTCGGTGCAAGTACGGGCCCTATTTTGAAGAGCCTATGGTTTTTGCGTTTAATTTCTGTTCACATGTATTGATCATAGAAACCAGATTGCATATGCACCATCAGAAGAAGAAATTTCTCCATAGACTACATAATCCAACGAACAGAACAAAACAGCCAAGCTAAAAAGCTTAGAAGTTGTGCCAACATTATCTTTAACCATCATACCTTTAAATCATCCAAAGCTTGAGAAGCTGGTTCTTTTGAGTTCAAGTATGAATAAGAGCATACTGAGCCGCTAAAGACGAGAACCCCAAGGACCTCTTTTTGGCTGCACGCTTTACCAGAAAGACATTAAGTAAGAATATGTATAGCAGAGAACTTCAAATTCTAAGCATTTTAAGCAATCGCTGTCACACAACAGACCTTCTACAAATGTGTCTTTCATAAAGGGCAGAAGAAATTGTACTTCATGCAAGCCGTCTGATGCACATGATGACTCCTCAACCACCTGAAAAGAATATAGAGTAGGTAAAAAATTCTTACGTAAAATCAAGCCTACAGATGCCTTGGCAACATGTGATTGACAGTTACCAAGAAGGGGGAAAAGGATGTAAATAAAATATCAGCCCCACAATGGTAATATTGTGTTAAAGCCAACAAAGAGTAAAACATGTATGTCACATGACCCTCAATAGAATTATTAAATAAAAAAAATCTATATAGGTAGTGAGTGGCTAGAGAAAATGGTTAATTGAGTTGAGCAAACAACATTCACATTGCTTACCAAATTCCCATCAATTATCGCTTTTGCACCTTTAAGCTCCTTAGCATGACTTAAAATTCCATGACGGATAAGATCAGCCAATTTTCTGAAGTTGGATCCACTCTCACGACATACGGGCAATCTGCAGAGATATAGTGGGAAACATAAATAAAACACCACAAAATAACCAACTAGAGCTAGCAGGTAAACCTACAACTAATTAAACACAATGCTAAAAGGATTTTATACTTTTAGACCAGCACCTTGAATACAATAACCACATTTATTCCTTTACAAATAATGAATGGAGTTTCATAGGTCTTTAATACAGTGGCATACCTAGAGACAGGTGACGAGGGTTGTTACTTACATAGATGGCAAGTGGGGAAAAGTATAATATAGTTAGCACTGTAAACAAGAGAAACTATAAATACACAAATATTTTTAAAAAGTGAGTCCCTATACTTTTAGCCTAAATTGGTGATTCTCATAATTTAAATTTCCGATAAATGTCACAGGTTTATTATCTCCATCAATTAGGCTTTTATATTAATCAAACTACAATTTAAAGCATGTATTTCGACTCTAATCTAAATTACGTGCTTACTTATATACATAAGGTGTTGGCATTAATGTGGTTGGCAAGTATCCATGCTGCAGGCCATAAATAAAAAAGATTGTGCTCTCATACCTTATATCAAAGGAATAAGTGCACTTAAATGTCTGAAGGGAGTTTAAAACTTTGCCCATCTTGAAATCACAAGGCCGCAAGCTGCTTGACGTAATATTAGAAGACAACATGCAATTCCTACACATCCATCTGTAAAGCAATTTTGAAAGCCAGTTGGTGAAAAGAACCAGCAATTTAGAGAACATAGTTTAAACAAAAAGGTAATACGATGTCAGAAGAAAATACCTCCGAGGACTGTAACTAATGTGTATGAGCAATCTCTCATCCCAATCAATTCCCTGCAACGGTGCTGCTTCTGCAACCACCTTAACAGCCTGTAAAGATCTGTTAAAACCTTGTCTACATAGTCAATATTGTAATCTATAGAAAGCAAGGCCTAGATAAAAAAAATAATAATAATATCCATCAGTACGAATAGCCTGCATATAGGTTCCTGTCCCAAACTACATGAGGAAAGTAAAACCAGAGAGGTGGCCCCAGTAGAATGACAACTTCTTGCGCTTACCAAAAAGCCAAAATAAAAAAATTCTTATACTTAAGAAGATTAATCTATTCATATTTCTTCAAGTGAAGAATGCAGGCACATTCCACTTATGAAATGGAAACACGCAATAAAAGCTGGAATGTGAGAAAAAGAATTAAACCTGGCAAAGCTCGATGGTTGAATTCTTAAATGAACTCTCACTGGTCCAGACATAAACACCAAGCACCTTAACCCCGCCCAGCAACATTCTGGAAACCTAATAATACATTGCCAATAGCATTAAATCCATGAGGGAAAGCATGAATGTAAAGAAATACCACGTTAAAGAGAAGTATAGCTTCTAGCAGTACTAGCTTGCAGGCTATAAATTAGTCAAGCCAGGCTGAGGCTTGGCTTGTCAAGCCTAAATCATGTGCTAATGAGGCCTAATTATCAAAGACTCAAACAGTCTGTAAAAGTTAATCCAAGCTTTAATTGTAGATATGGAGTGGTTTATTTGAAACCTTTGCTTCTTTAATAAATGGCAGAAGTTTCCTGTGACTTTGATTCTTTCAACTGACTAGTGGGTGTAAAATGCATAGCAAAGTTGATAAATTAATCAAATGACAATGCATGCCTCAAACTTAAAGAGTTGTACTGTTCGACCAAATGGCACCAATGCTCTTCTACAAACAGTTTAGACGGTGGCTAAGCATAACTACTATTTTACCTATCCATCTCTACAACACTCAACTTCCTAGCATTAGCACTTGAATATCTGGCTTGCAGTGTTCCAATTATTTTTAAACTACTTCTTCATTGACTTATGATTTAGGCCTTCTGTAGATGCTAAATCTTCAGTTTCCCCTACATAATATCTAATTATTCTAATGCGTAGCTGAATGAAATCAAACGTGTAAATTGCATTTCATCAAAAAGAACTCGCTCTTACTAGTTTCCTATCCACAATCTGAAAATTTAATAATTGCTTTGTTTAGTTGAACCAAATAATTACACTTTTTCGTACTTTTTATTTTTTCATTTTGTAGAAGGTATGTTTGGTGCAATGAGCAAAAGTATACTTGTTTATACTTTCAAGTCAATAAAATTTATCTTTTAACTATAATAAAAAAATATTATCTAAAAAGAACCTACGTTATACTATTCAAATTCATAATATTCATGAATACCATTGATAAAAACACTTTTTCAACTTCATCAGACGCAACCAAGCGAGCTCAATATAAGGCCATTCAAAAAATGAGTGTCTACCCCACTTTTAGAGATTAAATGCTAGAAAAATCCCATACTAGTCCATGTAGTGGTTTGCCATATTTCTCCCCTTCAACTAGGGGACTACTGTTCTTCCCTATTCTCTAGTTTAGATCGTGCTAATAGGGATTAAAATCTAGCGGTTAGAAATAGAGGACCTGGTGTGAGTGCTCTAATGATCAATTTGGTATTGTTGTTTACGACCCGCTTCTGCTCTCTTTTTTTTCTTGAAACTTGTAGCATAAGGTGTTCAGCAAAATAAAAAACACATGATTTTAATAACTTTTGTCCTGCTTTATTAAGTTTGCTCTTAGAATCAGCCTTAGTGCCGCTTTCAAAAACCGCTTCTACTTTTATTAGTAATAATTACCCTAACAATCTCAATTATACTTACACCACACCATTCCCTGCTACTATTGTCTTTTTTGACAATAAAAAACCACAAATTTTACCAAACTTGACAGCACTTTAGAATTAACTTTCAAAAGCAGCAGCAGCTTTCCCACGCGTAAAGTACACACATGTATACGTACATATAAAGTGATTACCTGACGAGCATGTTCAGCCACCCAATCCCTATCAATCACAACGGACGAAGAATCCGACTGCGGCTTCCCCTTTGGTCCTTTCTTCTTGTCGTCTCGAGCCGGTCCGACGATAGAACACGCCGATTCACCCGCATCGTTGGGGGGGGTGGGGACCAGATCGAAGACCAAGCACCGGTCGGAGGTCGAGCTGAGCTTCCCAATGACGAGCCCTACCTGCATAGAAAGAATTAGAATTGGAGGCCTGAGTTATAGGCAGAGAGATGAGAGAGATATGTACCTGAGAGGGGATGTTGGAGGTGAAGAGACGTTGTTCGGAGAGTTGGAGACGGGTTTCTTCTCCGATCACGGCTTTCACCATGCCGCCGATTGAGGTCTGAGGGGAGAGAGAGAGAGACGAAGGGTTTCAATTCGTCTGCATTTACGAAATTTTTACGGGAAGATAACTTTCAAAAAATTTTAATTACGAGTAAACTAGAAACAACAAAATACATGCATATATATATATATATATATACTTTATTCTCTTATTTGAGTATCAAAGTTGTAACGTCCCAGAAAATTTCGGATAAATTTTTTGCTTTATAAATTATATTATTACATG